>JBBPDJ010000023.1:17032889-17057565 GCA_037974625.1 Cucumis cinereus
AGATGTAACCCCGTTGACTAGTTAGGTTTCTATTTCAAATAGGATGACTTAGGCAACTTAGTCTTAATTCTGAGTGTGTTATGAACTCCTGTTCACGAGGTATTGTCATTTGATTTGTATGGGTGAGAGTGACCTGTTTGTCGACTCAATAAGCCTAGCATTTTAGGGACAAGATCGAGTGGGGAGCTGAGAACATAATCACACAAGATGGAATTCACTCCTTCTCGACTTTAGGGTAAGTAGATGAGTGTTACCTTAATTGGTGCATCTAGGACTTGAACAAAAGGCTCTACACTCTCTATGGCACGAGAGGAATTTCTGCTTATTGGTTGGACCATAAACATGTTGTTCATTAGAGGAGCATTTGTATTTAAGGACCAAGAAGTAACTAGGGGTAAAACGGTAATTTGACCCAGCTGGAGTTACGAACATCCGTGGACATGAAAATATATCTACAGTGAGAAGAGTTCAGCTGTGAGTTTTTAGTGGAGTGTACACACAGTTAACGAATATTGATTAATGTGGTTAATTAATTAAATTAAATTTTAATTTAATAAAAATTAAATAACTCCTATTGGGAGTTATTATTTTGAGAAACGTGGGATGCTTCCACGTTTTTCCATTTTTTCTCTAACCCTCCTTCGAAGAGCAGAACGGTTCTGCGATAGTGTGTTTTCTGGAAACAACCTACGAATTTCAGAAGGTCTGCAGAAATAAAAACCTATCTTTTTTTTTCTCCAAAATCCCAAAAGAAAAATTCCAAATTGGTTCCCACAAACCAAACCTCAATTATTCAGATGATAAACGAGGCTCCAACTGGTGTGGCTACAATTGAGAGAGATTTTGTAGAATTCAGAGACGACAACGAAAGTAAGTTTATTTTTCCTCGATAATTTTGTATCTAAAAGCATGCTTAGCCTATTTAATTCAGTAAATTGTTTCTATATTTTTTTTTCGATGTATGGTATTTTAAATTTTTTCAAATTAAAATTGAGAATGATTTTGTATTTCTTTCGCTGCGATGAGTTTTTATCCCATCAGCACGTTACACAATGCATGATGCACGTTACTCTACACACGTCGCACGCTGCAAACTATTTTTATCGTTCACACTTTTCACATGCACTTTCTACCCAAGCACGTTCCTCGCTGCACGTTATACGTTGCTCGTTACAAGTAGATTAGGGTAAGTATTCAGGTAAATCTATTGGAATAAATTATTTCACGTTGCACGTTGCACGTTGTACACATTTTTTGTTGCACATTGGACACGTTACTCGTTGCTTGTTGCATGTTTCACGTTACAAGTTCCTTGTGCAAAAATAAACCTAAACCTCTATGAAATATCCTCGTTGCTTAAACCATTAAAAAATAAAATAAAAGGTACAAATTTAATTTTCAAATTCCTAACTTTCAAATTAAAAAAAAAAGGTACAGGTTTAAAAAAGTGCAAAAGTAACTCATAAATTTCAATATATTTATAACAATTTTGTATACATAGAGTACAAAATTTATAAATATTTAGCCGCCCATAATTTTGCAGCATACTACAACCTATATTCTAAGATTCTATCTTGACTAAGGAAAGATAGAGTACTACCAGTACATAAATACTAAAAAAGTTACTAAGAAAAAATATCACATTCTAATGTTAATTTCTCCTAAATGTTTCCATTATTGCTCCAGTACACCATCCATCGGCATGGTTGAAGGTTCGACTTTTTCTTCTGCAGTCCACAAGTTTCCACCAGTGATGGGACGGTATGACATGCAAGTGCCAGAAAACTACTTAAATTTCACATGAAGATGTAAATGGGGTACAAGTTGTACACAATGAGATGTCCTTGGTTGATGTCGACCACCAACATCATCCTATGTTGACGAAAATGGATAAAGGTGTAACGTAATCAACCTGTGCCCACCCCGATTGATGATCTTCTTCTAGTACAAGGATGACATCCATATAAGCATGCTCCCTCTGCCATACCAACGTGGCCTTTTCTCTTTTTTTTTGTGGATTTCTTTGAACAATCCGTACGACTTGAGGGAATTCATATAAATCTATCACCAAAGAAAACATACGTTTATTAGTATTGAATCAGAATTTATCAAAGTAGTAAAGAAATAAATAATATACGTACCATTAGACCATACGCGAGTGTTGACCACTTGTGAATACAGATGTTTGGATTCGCAAACAAGACCCTCCGCATGTATAAAAACAGTGCATCCATGACCTGTAAAACCGTAATAGTTAACAGTTATTGAACTCATAAACCACCTTCGACGAAACATTTATGAATGAAATCTATTTACATTGCATTCAAACCACTCGTTGTCCTCGTGAGCTCCTCAAAAAGCTCTTTCTCCATGGATTTTCTTCGAAAGAGGGCCCAACTCCCCGACTTATTAGAGTCCAATATCCACTACCATCAACCAATCTAAAAATTCTTTCATAATGGATTGATCGATAAGGTGTGCTAGATTGTAAGGGACTACCGTGCCTCTCCCAGGTGGAGGAATACCTGGGTCAGTATACTTCCCTTTAGTTTTCTTTGCATGGACTGGTGGTGTGTATTGTTGAGACGTCGTCCTTTTTCTCTTTGTGCATCGTGACTCGTATTCTTCGAGCTTAGTTTGCATTGGAACTTCGGTTTTCACCTTATGTTCCTCCATCGTCGGTGGTTGAGTCTCCATCTTAATTTTCAACTTTGGTTGATGAATGAATGAGATTAAATTGGGATGTGAAAACCTAGATGCTGGTAGAGAGATCTCAAAATCGTTTAGCACTAGTGGATTCGAGGAAATGGTCCTCAATGGTGTGGGAGGTACGGTAGGTAGGGTTGTGAGGACTCTTGGGAGTTGAAGGAGATATGATTATAAGAGACTCGTTAGGAGGTTGGGTAGGTAGGATTACAAGGGACCCGTTGGGTGGTGGAAGAGATAGGGTAAGCGACTTAGTGGGATGTTGGGGAGGTGAGGGTGGTGGTGGAGGTGGTGGCAGAGGTGGTGGTGGTGGAGATGGTGATGGATGAATTGACTGTTTGGTTGGTGGTGGTGGAGGAATGGACTCCGTGGGAGGTAGGGGTGTGCTAGACTTGCAGGGAGGTAGGGGTGTATTGGACTCGTTGGGAGGTAGTGGTGTACTGGACTTGTTGGAAGGTAGTGGTGTATTGAACTCGTTGAGAGGTAAGGGTGTATTGGACTGGGTGGAAGTTAGGGGTGTATTGGACTGGGTAAGATGTAGAGAAGTAGTGTACTCGTGTTAGTGTTATTTAATGGAACTAGGTAACTCCCACTCCGTGTTCTGGAAGTCATTGGATGGTTTAGTATCCGTTACCATAGAAAAAAGAAGTATGTTAAGTTATTGAGCCAATAATATATGACATTACAAAGTTATACATACTGTCACACCCTCTTCCAGACCCTCTACTCTTAGCCTAAGAGATGGTGTGAAGCCAGTAAGTAACGTTCCTAACTTAACGACACTCACTGACGACTTACTTAGCTTACTCTAAAAAACATACAGCGAAAATAACTGATAAACATGTAAATAAAATTTACATACATAATTAGTCTTACAAGCGTCCCATACAACTCAATTCACTTGTTATAAAATTTTACAGACCAAAACATGCATATGTAAAGTTATGATTATGACCTAAAATAAAACTCGAACTTTGACAGTAGATAGTCAGCAATATGTCAGGCTCAGGAATCACGATCTCTACCTGAAAAGTGAGAAAACATTTGAAAGAATGAGCTAACGCCCAGTGAGTGACAATTTATAAACAACTTTTTTTTAAAAATGATTTATAAACTTGGAAATACTTTAGATAACATACTTTAGAAATCACATGTTTTTGGAAATACATAAATATCATACTACTAAAACATATCATAAACTTTGCAAAGAAATGTGTTTCTAGATCTTTCATAAAACAATGTGTAACTGAAAACTTTTGTAAGTAATCTGTAACTAAAAGATTTTACAAAGCCATGTGTAATCATCTAACTACATTGTAGTGAAAAAATCCAACACTCCCAACATCTTTGTCGTAGTGGAGTCATCTCAACACTAACGACAACGATAAGTACGTTATGGTGGGATCAGTACCAACAACGTCTTTGTTGTGTTGGAACTAGTTCAACATTCACGACAACGATACTACGTTATAGTGGTGCTAGAATCTATAACGTCTTTGTTGTAGTGGGGCGAACTCGACACTAAAGACAACGAAATCTACGTTACAGTTGGGCCAACATCAGCAACGTCTTTGTCGTAGTGGAGCAAGCTCAACACTCACGACAGCGCTATCACGTTGTAGCAGAATCACCGCTCACAACGTCTATGCCATAGTGGGGTGAACCCAGCACTCATGACAGCAAAATACTCTAGTTTGCACGCTTAGTATACTAGCCTCAAGCTCAATCATGAATACACATGCTTGTATTGAAATTGTCATGAATCACTGAAATAGTAATTAAATACCTTTGGCTGAATAATTGAGCCATAATGAAATATCATATAAAGAATTTCATTTAGAAATACTAAGACATGTTTAAATCATACTTTATTGAAATCTCGTAAAACATGAAAATAATAATATAATATCTTCGACCTTTTAATACATCAAATCATGCTTACTAGCATATGTAAAATCATAAATCATGTATCTAATCTTTATATAACATATGTTTGACATGAAGATTCATAAAAATCCAATACGTTTGGCTTAAGGAACTTATCTCGTAAAATGTGTACACTCGAAAATAATTTAAAGAAATTCAATACTATACATGCTTTATAATCATATTTTAAAATTATAAATCACTCAAAAACTTGATGAAATGTTCTCGGTTCATAATCTTTTTCGATCGTCAATTCTCCTGAAAATAATCCAAATTGACGGATTAAACCGAGTTTATAAACAATTATCGTCTTTAGGTTAAAACCCTAAATTTTCCTTTAATTTGCTCCTTATTTGAGGGTAAAATGGACATTTTAAAAAGAATACATACTAATTAGGTTTCCTAAATTATCCATTATGTCAACGGGTTTTAAAGACGGACAAACAATAATAGTAGGCTTTTAATAACGGATATACAATGGCGGTCAGCTTAAAACTTTATTTTCAACCTTTCAAAATCCCCAATTTCTACCCAGTTTCCAGTGAGCATTCCGGCGAGTCTTCGACGATAAAATACTCTTTTTCTGGAAAAAATTGGAACTTCTAACTATTATCAATCAATTACCCATAACTTAAACAACATTACCTCAAGATTTAACCGTTCAATTTGCTCTTAATCAACGAGAATTCAAGCTGAAAGTTTTAGTGTTCATTTTTTCCGGCGAGCTTACTACAAATTTCAAACATCAAATTCGTCACTTTCAGCTGAAATTAATCAAATTAACTGTTGAGAAATCAAAGAGAAACTTTTTATTGAGCTTACCACTAATTTTGAAGCTCTAAATTCAACTTTAGCCCCTTCAATTTCTTAAAAAAATCCAACTACTCAAAACTGCGTATTTTTCAGCTCCGACGACAAAATCTTCATTTTTCTTCGTTTCTCGGTCAAATTTCTTCAAATTGAGCTTTCCTTAAGCTTCCCCTCTATTTTCTAAACAATTTAGATACGAATTTCACTCAATTTGGTCAAGATTTGAGCTCAATTTCCTTTCTTCGTTCACTGTGTTCAAACCTCTCGGGCAACGGAAAAATTTCATTCTCTCTCGAGTTTTCTCCTTTCCTTCTTCTTCTTCTCTTCAATTCGGCTGACTGCCACTTAAATTATAACTATCCCCACCGTTTCCTCCATCCCATTGAAGGAATTGAAGAAGAAAATTAAAGAAAAATTCAATTCCTTTTTTTTCCGTCTTCCTTATCCTCTGTGAGCATTTCAAAAAGTTTTCAATTTCTCTTTTTTTTAAAAACTAAATGATAAATATCACTTAAATAATAATAATAATAACAATGACAATAATAATAATAATAATAATAATAATAATAATAATAATAATAATAATAATAATAATAATAATAATAATAATCTCAAAATTCTTTTCTTTTTTTCTTTTTATGAAATTACTAAAATACCCTTTCACCATTTTTTTTACACAAACAACTTGAAATTACAAGGTCGGATATTACAACTATCACCCCCTTTTAAAAATTTCGTCCTCGAAATTCAGAAATTCTTACTCGAACAAAAACTAGTACTTGCTTCTAATATGATCTTACTCCAAAGAACTTTTACGAGCAAAATTGTCTTATTCCTCGGTACTTGTTCTTTTCTATCAAGAATCTTAATCGATTCTTCCTCGTAAGATAAATTTTCTCTTAGCTCAACTGGTTGCTCTGGTAATACATGCAAAGGATCTTGAACATACTTTCTTGACATAGACACATTGAAAACATCATGTATTCTTGCAAGTTTCGCTGGTAACTCAAGTCGGTAAGCTACTGATCCTACTCTTCCTATAATCCGATACGGTCTAATGTATCTAGGACTTAACTTACCTTTCCATCCAAATCAAAGGACACCTTTCCATCCAAATCGAAGGACACCTTTCCATGGAGATAACTTCAAGAAAACTCTATCTCCGACTTCGAACTCTAAATCTTTCCGTCTTACATCAGCATAGCTTTTCTGACGATTTTGAGCTGTATTTATATTTTCTTTGATCAACTTCACATTATCTGTTGTAACTTAGACCAACTCAGAACCAATCAATTTCCATTCACCTACCTCATTCCAACACACTGGAGTTCTATAAGGTTTACCATACAAAGCCTCATATGGCGCCATTGCGATACTAGAATGATAACTGTTATTGTAAGCAAACCCCATCAGTGATAGGTGAGTATCCCAGTTGCCTTTAAACTGTAGAACACATGCTCTCAACATATCCTCAAGTGTCTGGATGGTTCTCTCTGATTGTCCATCTATTTGACGATGAAAAGTCGTACTGAATCATAACTTAGTTTCCAATGCCTTTTGCAAAATTCGCCAAAACTTCGATGGAAACCTTGGATCTTAGTCTGACACTATAGATACTGGAAGTCCATATTGACTCACAATTTTTGTCAACATAAAGCTTAGCTAGCTGATCTAGCGTAAATGTTGTCTTAATCGGTATAGATCGTGCTGTCTTCGTGAGTCTATCAATAATCACCCATATTCCATCAAAACCACTAGAAGTACGGAACAATCCAAATAAGAAATCCATTGTAATATGCTCCCACTTCCATTTAGTATCGGGAGTGGATTCAGAAGTCCTCTTGATCTCTGGCGTACTGGTTTTACTTGTTGACAGATCAGACATCTATCAACATACTCAGCAATCTCTCGTTGCATTCCAGGCCACCAATACGTTTTCTTCAAAGTTCTGTACATCTTAGTACTACTTGGATGCATAGCATAGGCTGAACTATGAGCTTCCTCTAATATGGCATCTTTGAGATCCATAAGATTTGGAACACACAATCTTTGTTGCTTTACTATAGCACCGTCATGTCTCAATTCAAGCTCTGCTATATTACTTTGCTTGGATTTCTCAAACAACTTTTGCAAATGAGCATCTTCTAACTATCTCTTTGCAATATCTGTTACTAACGAAAATCGAACTTGAAATTGGGCAAACAAACTTCCTGATCTTTCTGCTACTATAGTTGCTCTAGAACTTCTCAACTCATTTAGCAAAATCATCTTCATACCACACAAGACATCCTTAGAAAATCTAGACTTCCTACTTAGTGCATCGGCTACCACATTAGCTTTTCCTGGGTGGTACTCTATAAAACAGTCATAATCTTTAATCAGTTCGAGCCATCTTTTGTCTCATATTTAATTCCTTTTGATAAAAGACATACTTTAAACTCTTGTGATCAGTGAAAATATGACACTTTTCTCCAAACAAATAATGCCTCCAGATTTTCAATGCTAAAACAACAGCTGCCAACTTTAGGTCATGAGTAGGATAATTGCTTTCATGCTTCTTTATTTGCCTTAAAGCATAAGCAAGCACCTTACTTTCTTGCATCAGCACTCAACCTAAACCTTGTTTGGATGCATCACATAGATCTCAAACTCTTTCCCTACTACTGGAAGTGCCAAAATAAGTGTCGTTATCAATCTCTTTTTAAGTTCCTGAAAACTTTGTTCGCACTTTTCTGACCACTCAAATTTAGTATTTTTCTTAGTCAACGATGTCAATGGTAATGCTATTCTGGAAAAGTCTTCCACAAATCGTCTGTAGTATCCTGCTAAACGAAGGAAACTACGTACTTTCGTTGCAGTTGTGGGTCTTTCCCATTTAACAATATCTTCTATTTTCTGGAGATCAACATTAACTCCATCAGCTAACACTTCGTGTCCTAGAAACATTACTTGATCAAGCCAGAATTCACATTTACTGAACTGAGCATAAAACTGCTTATCTTGTAATGTCTGTAACACTGTTATCAAATGCTTCTCATGAGTTCTGCGGTCACTAGAATACACCAGTATATCATCAATAAATACCATCACAAACTGATCTAAGTATTCATGAAAAATCTTATTCACGAGATCCATGAAAATCGCTGGTGCATTCGTTAAACCGAATGTCATTACTCGAAACTCATAATGTCTATATCTTGTTCTAAATGTTGTTTTCGAAATATCAGATTCTTTGACTTTTAGTTGATGATATCCTGATCTCAAATCAATCTTAGAAAACATTGATGCTCCTCTCAACTAGTCAAATAGATCATCGATACGAGGTAACAAATATTTATTAAGTATCGTGACCTTGTTCAACTGTCGGTAAACTATGCTCAACCGCAGTATTCCATCTTTCTTTTTCACAAATAATACTGAAGCTCCCCAAGGTGATACACTGGGTCTAATGTATCCTTTGTCAACTAACTCTTGCAACTGTGTCTTTAATTCTTTCAACTCCCTCGAGGCCATTCTGTATGGTGTCTGAAAAATAGGTGTTGTTCTAGGCAAAAAAATCAATAGTAAACTCAATCTCTCTATCAGGTGGTAATCCTGATAGATCCTCGGGAAAACATCTAAAAATTCTCTCACCACAGGAACATCTTCAAGTTTTAGCTTTTCTGTCTCTGTTTCTACTATGTGTGCAAGATAAGCTGCACAACATTTTCTCAACATCTTTGCGACCTTAGTGCTGAAATCAAACACTTCGGAACAATTTTCCTTTCTCCTCTGAAAACCACTTCAGCTGATCCTGGTTTTCGGAAAGTTACTTTTTCCCTATGGCAATCCATAGTAGCATGATTCATAGACAAAAAATCCATGCCAAGGATCTCATCTAATTCTTGTAAATCAAGAGGTATCAAATCTACAGACATACTAACATCTTCTACTAGTACATCACAATCTCTAATCACGTCACTAACCAAAACGTCATCGCCAACATGAGTATAGATAATTAAATCATCTGATAGTGACTCTATCATTCTACTCAATTTGCTCATAAACATGCTAGAAACAAATGAATGTGTAGCTCAAGGATCGAATAAAACATAAGCAGGTAAATCACAAACAAGTAGCATACCAGTAATGATGTCGGATGCATTCTCTGTTTCCTACTATGTCATGGAAAACACCTTCTCTTGCTGACAAAGTCGTCCTGTAACCCCTTTTTGTTTAGCATCACTAGAGCTTCCACCTTCCGCCTCTGAAAATTTTGGCTGGCTTACTGTCTGCAACTGGACTTATCACCTTTTCTAAGCCCTTGTTCTTAACTATGGACAATCTCTCTTGAAATGACTGGGTTGCTTGAGCTTTACCACAACTACTACATATTTTCTGTCCACTGGGTTGGATACTGAATATGGCCCTATCCTCGACCCTATTGATGATCCAATCGATCGACTTGAAGTTCTCTGACTCTGCCTCGAAAATAAACTCCCTGTACTATCTCCTCTGTAAGACTGACTAGGAGATCAAGATTTAAAATCCATTCTCCCTGAAATTCCAAGAGCGTCTCTAATCTCGTCCACAAAAACCACTAGTCGTAGAAACAACTCGACTAGATCCTGTGTCATGCCTCCCGTCCTATATACTCTATTCCACTAGCATAGCCGTTTCATAACTAAAATGTATTGTAATGTTGTTATGCATAATGATTGGCACAATGACTGTCATACCCTCTCCCAGACCCTCTACTCTTAGCCTAAGAGATGACTTGAAGCCAGTAAGTAACGTTCCTAACTTAACGGCACTCACTGACTGCTTAACTTATCTTACTCTGAAAAACATGCAGCGAAAATAACTAATAAACATGTTAATTAAAACTTATATACATAACTTGTCAGACAGGTGTCTCATACCACCTAACACACTCGCTATAATATTTTACAGACCAAAACATGCATATAAAGAGTTATGTTTATAACCTAACAAAACACGTAAACTTAATAGCAGTCATGCAACAGTAGGTTAGGCTGGAGAATCACGATCTCTACCTCAAAAGTGAGAAAACATTTGAAAGAATGAGCTAACGCCCAGTGACAATTTAAAAATCAACATATTTTAGAAATCATT
This sequence comes from Cucumis cinereus, assembly GCA_037974625.1. Lineage (NCBI taxonomy): Eukaryota > Viridiplantae > Streptophyta > Magnoliopsida > Cucurbitales > Cucurbitaceae > Cucumis > Cucumis cinereus. The sequence goes on from JBBPDJ010000023.1 coordinate 17,043,447, forward strand.
CATAATTTGGAACTTCTTTAAATAATGTACTTTATAAATCACATACTTTAAATAATGTACCTCATAAACTTGATAAAGTAGTATGTTTCTAAATCTTTCATAAAGCAATGCATAACTGAACACTTTTACAAGAAATCTTTAACGAAAAACTTTAACAAGCCATGTGTAATCCTCTAACTATGTTGTAGTGGGACAAATCCAGCACTCCCAACGTCTTTGTCGTAGTGGAGTCATTTCAATACCAACGACAGCGATAACTACGTCGTGGTGGGATCGGTACCAACAACGTCTTTCTCGTGGTGGAGCTAGCTCAGCACTCACGAAAACGAACTAGTGGGACTGGCACCTATAACGTCTTTGTCGTAGTGGAGCGAATCCAGCACTAACGACAACAAAATCTACTTGCAGTGGGGCCAACATCAACAACGTCTTTATCGTAGTGGAGCAAACTCAACACTTATGACAGCACTATCTACGCTGTAGCGAAGCCACCGCCACAACGTCTTTGTCATGGTGGTGCGAACCCAACACTCATGACAGCGAAATACTCTAGTATGCACACTTAGTATACTAGCCTTGAACTTAATCATGAATACACATGCTTGTTCTAAAATTTTCATAAATCACTGAAATAGTTTATAAATACTTTTGGCTCAAGTATTCATTAAGAAAGACTAATAAAACTTGGATCATTCAAATCATAATGAAACATCGTATAAAGAATTTCATTTAGAAATTCTAAAGCATGCTTAAATCATTCTTTACTGAAAATCTCGTAAAACGTAAAAATATATTCGATCTTTAAACATATCAAATCATGCTTACTAGCATATGTAAAATCATAAATCATGTATCTACTCGTTATATAACACCTTTTTGGCACGAAGAAATCATAAATATTCAATATATTTAGCTTTAGAAATTCTCCTTAATTTCTCTTATTTTCCCTCCAATTTGCTCCTTATTCAAGGGTAAAATGGGCATTTAACAATAATTATCCTAATCGGGTTAAGAAAAATATGTACTCTGTCTTTTGGTGTCAATGACAGACAAGTAATGACAGTAGGCTTTAATGACGCACATACAATGACAAACAGAAATAAAACTTCATCTTAAACCTTCTATTTTTCTCCAATTTTTGCCCAGTTTTTCGGCCACAACTCCGACGACACTCCAACGATAAAATTCTCCCATTCTAGCCAAAACGGTCTAACTATTACTAATCAATTACCCATAACTTAAATTACATTACCTCAAGTTTTGGCTTTCTAATTTGCTATCAATCCACGGGAATTCAAGCTGAAATTTTCGTGGCTCTATTTTTTTGGGAAGTTTTTTTTCAATATTCAAACATCAAATTCGTTAATTCTAGCTAAAATCAATCAAATTAATTGTTACTAAATTGAAGATGGACTTCTTATTGAGATTACCACCAAATTTGAAGCTCCATTTTCAACTTTAACCTCTTCAATTTCTTCAAAAACTTCAATTTCTGGAAATTGTGAATATCCTACGTCAACGAGTTTGTTTCTCATTTTTCTTGGTTTTCTTGACAAAATTTCTTCAAATTGAGCTGTTCATCAGCTTTCTCTCTCTTTACTACACAATTTAGACACAATTTCACTCAATTTGGTCAAGAATGGAGCTCAATTTCATCATTTTTTTCATTGTGTTCATGAAACATTTTGCCCAGATTTTTTTTCATTTTCTCTCGGCCTTCCTCTTCATTGTTCTTCCAATTCCTTTCTTCTCCTCCTTCAAAATGGCCGATGACAATTGTCAAGAAGGAAATTCCCACCGTTCAAACACCCAAATAAAAGAATTGAAGGAAGAAAAATCAATTTTTCGTTTCTTCCTTATCCTCTCGGGCAGTATTCCAAATTTCCTATTTTCTTTTTTTTAACTAAATATTAAAGATCACTTAATTAATAATAATAATAATAAATTTAAAAAATATATTCTTTTTTTTTCTGTTCCTTTTTCTTTTCCTTTTATTTTTCTTTCTTTTCTTTACTTTTTTTAACAAAATTACCAAATTACCCTTTTGCCATTTCTTTAACAAAATTACTAAAATACCCTTTTCAAAAATTACTAAAGTACCCTCCATTATTTTATTATTATTTTTACGACAAACAACTCAAATTACAAGAGTCAGGTATTACAATGACTCTATGTTATATATGTTGTGTGGTCTTTGTAACTAGGTTATAATTGTTGTTATGCATATTGTTTGAGACAATGATACCTATGTTATATATGCTGTGTGGACTTTGTAACATCGGGTAAAGTTGATGTTATGCATAATGACTGACGCTATGCTACCAATGTTATACATGTTGTGTGGACTTTGTAACATGTAGTATAGTTATTATTAATGTGCATAATGACTAGCACCACGCTACCTAGGTTATATAGTTATTATTAAAGGAGGCTGGCGAGGGACAAGAAAGACTAGTGACCACGCCACAAGGACCACATAGATGAGATGCTTCCGCTCATTTGTTTTTGTTTTTGTTTTTTTCTTAAACTTTATGGATTTGTTTTACCTCGTTTTGTTATGTTGTCTTTCTTTTGGACTTGCTTGAAATATAAGGGATCCCGATAAGGATGTTTTTTGCAAGTTTTTGTTTGCTACGTTTTAATATCTGAATTTCTCTAGTGAACTTGTCCTAGTGTGTTTCTAAATAAAATGAGTCGTTTTCTTTATCTTTAATTTTTAAATGTTTTATGGATTTTGTTGAGTAACGACTTAATTAGTTTCAGAAATCTAGGGCGTTACAGTTGGTATCAGAGCCTAAGTTTTAGGTTCTGTATACTGACTTACGAAGTAAGTCTATGGTTTGGGTCCCTATGCTTACCGTGGTCCTTTTGTCCCCGTCAGGTATAAATTTTATTTTAAGTTGTTTGGTTACGTTATAAACTGCCTGAATGAATTGAAAATGACATGGTTATTTTATTGATTATGTTTCTAGGGATGCGTGGTGATTTTTTCTTTTGGGAAATGCTGCCACGTAGAGGCGCCAGAAGAGGTCGACGGGATAGACGAGGAGCAGGTCAAGGACAACCTACTGGGTCGGCTGTGGACCCCACCGCCCCTGTCACACACGCTGATTTGGTTGTCCTGATAGCTTAGATGTAGCAAATAATTGCTTTGGCCGTGACAGCAGTTATGGTACAGTTTTAGCAAGTTCCAGCAGCTCTAACTCCATCTCAAGCTGCACAAGTTGTACATGAGGACCTGTCAGATCGACTGTCAACAGAAGCGAAACATTTGAGGAATTTTAGAAAATATGATCCTCAGATGTTCGATGGGTCACTGAAGGATCCTTCTAAACTGGAGCTATGGTTTTCATCGATTGAAGACATCTTTCGATACATGAACTGTCCGAACAACCAGAAGATACAGTGTGCAGTATTTGTGCTTAGAGACAGGTTTATTTTCTGGTGGAAGTGCGCTGAAAGAAGGTTGGGTGGAAATCTCCGTGCTATTACGTGGGAACAATTCAAGGAGTGCTTCTATTAGAAGTTCTTCTCCGCCAACCTCGGGGATGCCAAACGACATGAATTCTTAGATTTGAAGTAGAGACAGATGACCGTGGAAGAGTATGACTACGAATTTGATGAACTGTCATGTTTTGCTCAAGAGTTGGTAACTACAGAGTTAGCCCGAGCATAAAGGTTTGTTAGAGGCCTCAGGAAGAAAATCAGGGGTTTTGTGCGAGCTTTTAAGCCTACTACCCAGACTGAGGCGTTGCATCTGGCCGTATATGCAAATGATAAGGAAGCTTAGGAACAACCAAAGCCATTGAGACAAGAACCTTTCTCTTGGCAGAAGAAGAAAGCTGAGCAAAAACCAACAGAGATCCCACGGAGGAGCCTGAGGATGAGAGGTGCACAGGGGCATTACAGTCAGTAATCCGCTGAAGTTGGTGCTACAGAGAGGCAGATACTCGTATGTAACAATTGTGGGAATAGGCATTTAGGTTGCTGTTGGAATGAGACCATAGTTTGTTTCACTTGCAAGCAACCAGGGCACCTAGTTGTGAATTGTCCTAGTAATTCCTTCGCAGTCATAAAAAATCAGTCAACTGGTTCGTCTCAGGGGAGTGGAAGTCGCAAGCTTGAATTTTTCCACCAACCGCCAGGAAGCAGAGTAGGCAGACACTGTGGTAACAGGTACTCCCCAATCTTGGGGCATTTTGCATTAATGTTATTTGACTCTAGGTCATCTCATTCCTTTATCTCGTCAGTCTTTGTAAAAAATGCTTGTTTGAAGGTGGAACCTCTTGGTTTTGTGCTATCTGTGCCTACTCCGTCAAGAGAAATTATGCTTTCTGAAGAAAAAGTCAAGGCATGTAAGTTGGAATTAGCAGGTCGTGTGCTAGAGGCAACCTTGCTAGTTTTGAACATGCGGAACTTTGATGTAATACTAGGAATGGATTGGTCGACTACTAACCATGCTAGTATAGATTGTGTTCGAAAGAACGTAGTTTTTAATCCTTCAATTGAGGCAAGGTTAAATTTAAAGGGGCAGGAACCGTGGTCTTGTCTAAGGTGATTTCGGCTTTGAAAGCCAGTAAACTACTTAACCAAGGGACATAGAGTATTTTGGCAAGTGTGGTGGATACTAGAGAGACTGAGACCTCATTATCGTCAGAACCTATAGTGAGAGAATATCTAGATGTCTTTCCAGAAGACTTACCTGGATTGCCTCCTTAGAGAGAGATTGAGTTTGTTATCGAACTGGAACCAGGTACAAGATCTATATCTAAAGCTCCGTACCGAATGGCTCCAGCGGAGTTGAAAAAGTTAAAGTTGCAGTTACAGGAATTGCTTGACAAGGGTTTTATTCGACCAAGTGTGTCACCATAGGGTGTACCAGTGTTATTTGTTGAGAATAAGGATGGGTCGATGTGCATGTGCATTGACTATAGAGAGTTGAACAAGGGGACGATCAAGAATAAATATCTATTACCTAGAATATACGATTTGTTTGATTAGTTACATGGAGCCATTGTATTTTCAAAGATTGATCTGCGATCGAGATATCACCAGTTTAGAGTGAAAGAGAGTGACATTCCCAAGACAACCTTTCGTTCAAGATATGGACATTATGAGTTAATAGTGATGTCGTTCGATCTGACGATTGCACCTGCAGTATTCATGGATTTGTTGAACAGGGTATTCAAGGATTTTCTGGACGCCTTTGTTATTGTCTTTATTTATGACGTCTTGGTTTACTCCAGAACAAAGGCGAAACATGGAGAGCATTTACGAAAAGTTTTGGAAACTCTAAGATCAGCTTTATGTTATGTTTTCTAAGTGTGAATTTTGTCTGAAGCAAGTGGCCTTTCTCGGTCATATCATGTCTAGATATGGGGTTTCAGTGGATCCTGCAAAAAATGAAGTAGTTACTAGTTGGTCTTGACCTTCTACGATCTCAGAGGTTCGTAGCTTTTTGAGCTTAGCAGGCTATTATAGGTGATTTGTAGAAAATTTTTCACGTATAGCCACCCCCTAACTCAGCTGAACAGGAAGGAGATTCCTTTTGTTTGGACCAAAGCTTGTGAGGATAGCTTCCATAGTCTAAAGCAGAAACTCATTACAGCACCAGTTCTTACTGTGCCAGATGGTTTAGGTAGTTTTGTGATTTACAGTGATGCATCGAAGAAATGTTTGGGTTGCGTTCTGATGTAGCATGGGAAGGTGGTCACTTATGCGTCCCACCAGTTGAAGAACCATGAACAGAACTATCCTACGCATGATCTAGAATTAGCAGTAGTAGTTTTTGCACTCAAGATTAGGAGACATTATCTGTATGGAGAAAAGATACAAATCTTCACTGACCACAAAAGTCTTAAATATTTATTTACCCAGAAGGAGTTGAATATAAGACAGTGTAGATGGCTGTAGTTGGTGAGGACTATGACTGTTAAATACTATACCACCCTGATAAGGCAAACGTGGTAGTTGATGCTCTGAGCAGAAAGGTAGCTCATTCAACAACTTTTATTACCAGACAGACTCAGCTGCACTAGGATTTCGGGTGAGCTGAGATTGTGGTTGCAGTGGGGAAGTTACCTCACAGTTGGCACAGTTGACGGGGCAACCAACGTTGAAACAGAGGATTATTGATGCTCAGGGTGGAGATCAGTACTTGGGTATGAAACGCCACCTAATTGAGACAGGGCAAGTTGTAGGATTTTCAGTATCCTCTGATGGTGGACTCCTATTTGAGAGACGCTTGTGCATTCCAGCAGACATCGATGTTAAGCATGGGTTGTTGTCTAAAGCTCATAGCTCTCCGTTCTTTATGCATCTTGGTAGTACCAAGATGTACCAAGACTTGAAACGTTTCTACTGGTGGCCTAACATTAAGAGAGAAGTAGCAAATTTTGTTGGTAAGTGTATGGTGTGCAGCAGGTGAAAGCACCAAGGAAGAAGCCAGCCAGTTTGTTACAGTCTCTTGAAGTTTCAGAGAAGAAATGGGAGAACGTGTCGATGGACTTCATTACAGGGTTGCCTAGGACAACGAAGGGCCACACTGTGATTTGGGTTATTGTGGATAGACTCACCAAGTCAACACATTTTGTACCAGGGAAGACTACGTATACAGTGAACAAGTGAGCGCAGTTCTACTTGAAGGAAGAGAAAAGATTGCATGGAGTTCTCGTGTTCATTGTTTCAGACAGAGATGCTCGTTTCACCTCTAATTTCTTGAGAGGTCTTTAGAAAACCTTGGGCACACGGTTAGATTTTAGTACAGCTTTTCACCCACAGTCTGATGGTCAAACTGAACGTTTGAACCAGACATTGGAGATATGTTGCGAGCATGTGAGTTAGAGTTCTTAGGTAGTTGGGACTCTCACTTACATTTGATAGAGTTTGCTTATAGCATGACACCATTTGAAGCCTTATATGGTAAGTGTTACAGGTCTCTTGTGTGTTTGAATGAGGTTGGTGAGCCGCGATTGATTAGTTCTGAGTTAGTACAGTCCACTAACCACGCCATTCAGTAGATTAGAGCGCGCATGAAAGCTGCTCAAAATAGACATAAGAGTTATGCTGACGTGAGGCGGAAAAATCTTGAATTCGAGGTGGGAAATAAAATGTTTCTGAAAGTAGCACCCATGAAGGGCGTTTTGAGATTCACTAGGAAGGAGAAGTTGAGACCCCGCTTTATTGGACTGTTTGAGATTCTAGAGAGAATAGGCCATGTGGCGTATCGATTAGTATTGCCACCATCTCTTTCTGCAGTCCATGACGTTTTTCATGTCTTGATGTTGAGAAAGTATGTAGCAGATCTGTCTCACGTCATTAATTACGAGCCATTGCAGTTCAATGAGAATCTGAGTTATGAGGAACAACCTGTTGAGATTTTGACTAGAGAGGTGAAAGTGCTATGCAAAAAGCGAATTTTGGTTAGTAAAAGTTTTGTGGCAGAATCAACAAGTTGGAGAAGCTACTTGTAAGCGAGATGACGACATGAGAGCACGTTATCCAGAGTTGTTCGAGGATTAGAACTTTTGAGAATAAAAGTTCTTTAAGGAGGGAAGACTGTAACGACCCCAAATTAGAGATAAATTCTTCTTTGGGCACTCTTTCTTTTTACTCATTGTTTGGGGTTATTTGATTTTTGGGTCTTTAAAGAAGGAATTTAAAAAAAAAAATAGTATTATTATTATTATTATTATTATTGTTTCCCTTTCTCTTTCTTCTTCTTCTTTTTCCTTCTTTTCTTCTTCTTTTTTCTCTTTTTCTTTCTCTTTCTTCTTTTCTCTTCTCTTCTCTCTTACTTCAGTTTCTCTCTCCTCGCGCCGCTCGCGTCTCTCTGCGTCTCTTCGCTCAAATCTGACGCTGCAAGCGCCAGTTCCAGCCACCTCACACACATCCAACGTCGTCTGCTCCACGTCGTGCCCTGAACTTTTGCTCCACACCGCATCGAATCTCTCGCATCTACCTACTCCTACGTGCACTGTCATTGGATGTGTCTCTCATGCCACGAGCTGTGTGTCTCACCTCCCTTCTACCTTTGTGCGTTGCCGCTTCAGATTCGTTCCGATTTACGCCCAAACGTCACAACCGCTGCCTCCGCCTTCACGTTTCTATTTTGGGCTCACGCCGCTGCCAAGCCAAACTTCGCCACCTTTTCATGGAGGTTTAGGTGAGTTTGGGATGAAATCTTGGAATATTTATTGGAGTCTTAAACGAAATTTTTGCTATCCATTAGAATTGTTTGGAGAATTCTTGAACTAAATAGGCTGTTTACCGTTCTTGAAGGAACGAATTGTTGGAATAAGTTTTAGCATCGTTGGACATTGTTCGTAGAATTTCGAGGGTTCTTTAGGTAAGTCTTGATTAAAGGCATAAAGGTTCTTTATCATTCTTAGTTTAGCCATGAGGATTTATTGTTTGTAATCTTGTTTAGGGTGATTTTCGAGGATCTTTTTGGGTGCGATTCTAGTTTCCAATCGATTTGGAGGTAAAGGGTTTCCTACTGTATTGCGTCACAACTCTCGGTGTGTATGAATGTTTAAGTTGATGCGGTATTTGTGTGTTACTCTTATGATGTGCTGATACCGTTGTGATAGTACTGATATTGTTGTGTGTGAATGCTTATGGGATTGAATAACTGAACTGTACTGTTGTTATGCATAATGATTGGCACAATGACCCTATGTTATATATGTTGTGTGGTCTTTGTAACGAAGGGTATTGTTGTTGTTATGCATAATGTTTGGGACAATGATGCCTATGTTATATATGTTGTGTGGACTTTGTAACATAGGGTCAAGTTGTTGTTATTCATAACGACTGATGCTATGCTACCAATGTTATACATGCTGTGTGAACTTTGTAACAGTAGTATAGTTATTATTAATATGCATAATAATTGGCAAGACGCTACCTAGGTTATATATGCTGTGTGGACTTTATAATCTATGGTATAACTATTTCTGTGCATAATGACTAGCATGTGTGTTACTTTGCTTTGTGGCTGTGTGAAACATAAAAGCATGAATACTGGCTAGTGTCGTATTTTGGTTTAGGGTAGAGTTGTTCCTATCTATGGGTCACTTTTTGTACTTTGTAGTGGGACGGATTTGCTACTGTGTGGCATGTGACCCGATAATACACTAGGCTATTTTGCATGTGTTCCAATAGGTTCTAGGATGACCCTTGCGTTTTGGCTGATATGGAGTTCTTTAGTGGATCATTATTACTGTGTGAAACAGGGTACTGGCTTAATGGGAATCAACAACTAACTAGTGGGGCCAGTAGAGAATTTTTCTTACTGAGTATATTTATATACTCACCGTTATGTGTGTTTTGTTTTTCAGGCAAAGGTAAATGGAGGTCGACGAGGAACAAGAAAGACCAATGACCACGCCACAGGGACCACATAGATGAGATGCTTCCGCTTATTTGATTTTGTTTTTGTTCTTTTCTAAAACTTTATCGATTTGTTTTACCTCATTTTGTTATGATGTCTTTCTTTTGGACTTGCTTGAAATATAAGGGATCCTGTTAAGGATATTTTTCGCAGGTTTTTGTTTGCTACATTTTAATATCTGAATTTCTCTCGTGAACTTGTCCTATTGTGTTTCTAAATAAAATGTGTTGTCTTCTTCATCTTTGGTTTTTAAATGTTTTATGGATTTTGTTCAGTAACGACTCGATTAGTTCCAGAAATCTGGGGCGTTACAATTTTTATACTCATCATTTCCATGTTTGTTTTTTTAGGCGAAGGTAAGAGGAAGTTGACAAGGGACAAGAAGGATTCGTGACCATGCCTTGGAGACTAATACGACAAAATGTTTTCGCTGCAATTTTGATGATGTTATCTTTTCAGGAATTTGTGAACAGTCTTATATTTTATTTAGCTTATGGAAATTGCATGTTTTATTTAGGCCCCGAACATCAGAAGTTTTACATTGTTTTATTGATTTATTTATTTAGTTTCTGCATAAAGATGATTTTGACGTTTCTTTTTAATTTCATTAATAAAATGATTTGAAATTTTCATGAGCTTGGTTTTAAATTATTGTTTTTATTCAAGTAACGATCTCCGTTTTGGGTTGAAAATTCGGGACGTTACAAATTATTAAACTCTCACTAGCTAAAATTGAAGTTGAATCTTCCCTACTTTTGAACATATTCATGGTTTATTGATCCTTGTTGCCTCATCCAGTTGATGGTCATGAATATACTTTTTATTTTGTTTTGATAATGCTAGTGAGTTTGTATCCCAAATATTTGATAATTGATTGAGATAAGTGAATGAGCATACTGTAGCTTATCTTTAAATAATAAAGCTTCTAAATAATTTGTATGAGATTATGTTTATTGTTCATGTTCTCAGCCAATGGCTAATGAGCTTATGACGAGAAGGCAAATATATTTCATATGCAAAATGTATAGTAAATATTGAAATTAATGGTTCCACAACTACAATTCAGATGATGAAACAATTAAAAATCTATGTTGAAATTAATTTCATATCAATTAAAAAATACTTTGAACCCCTGATGGGGTGATGTATTTACTACACAATTTGCTATCTCTCATTAATGAAGCAAATTTTCAACTTTAGGGGGAGAAATTAAGAAAAAATTTGCAATACAAAATTGAATAAAATGCATAAGTATTGTCTCATTTTGATCATCATATAGATTACTTTGAACTAGAAGTTCAAAAGATAACTCATTCGTAAGATGTTGAAAATCAAATGCATTTACAAAACATTTATAATTATAAGAAAGTGACCTAAGTCATATAAATGGTTGCAAAAACACCATCTAAGATTGATAGCTCAGTGTAACAAGTTGTCACTACTACATGCCTGAAGCATGATAGACAAATGGGTTCCAAAGATAAAGATCCTTGAAGAATTAGTCAATTAATTAGTTAAGAATATGGATATTCTAGAAGAAATTTTGAATATAAGTACTCATGAGAATCTTAAAGTAAATAAGGATATTAAAGAGATCGCGATAAATTATGTGTCATGACAAGGAAAAGTTGGAACCATACTTAAATAAGTTGACAACATTTTTGCATACAATGTTGCTCACAATATTGTTTATGAAAACGAGTATTATGTACCTATATATATTGAATAATGTCGTGGCACAGAAATGATTGACTTAAGTGAAAAGAAACAATTCGATCAAAATAAACTTATTTTTCAAATCATGAGAACTAGTAGTTTCAAACATTAGAGAATGTTAAACATGTGGGATACACTTGAGTATTTATAAGAAAAACAAAGAGAATTAGGTCACTTTATATAAAGCAAGACAAATTCCAGAATAATTCTCAGAAAGAACTGGGATTGGTTATATAGGGAGACATTTTCTCATCAAGGCATACTTAAATAAAACTTAGTTTTAGTTCTTTTTCAAAGCATTTTTTAGCTCGATCACGCTATTCAAAGTTTAATTCTATAATGAGCTAGTAGATGGATGTAATGGACCCGCAGATCATGGGCTCCAACTATCCGAGTTAACCGACCAAAGTCCTGAACCTAGTTAACCAACATTCGTTAACTAATGAGACTGTTCACTATAGCCCGTAGCTGCACTCTCCTCATTGTAGATATATTTGTGTACTCTTTGATCAACCATGATTAGTATGTCGACCCTTCACAGGTTGTTCATAATTTTGGCTAAGTTAAAATACCATTTTACCCCTTAAATTGCATCTTGCTTTTTAAGTCTCGTTGATCCTCTAGTGAACAATTGATTTATGATCTAACAACTAAATAAAGTCTCGCTCGGGCCAATGAGAGGGTGGGGTGATGTGAAAATCCTAGGATTTAAAAATTAGGAAGCCAATTGACGAACCCCTAATAACAAATTCTAAAACTTCCAAACCAATTTGACAAAAACTCAGGGAATGGATCAGATTTGGATTACTCTTTGATCAAAGACCAAGAGATAAGGAGAACTAGTTCCTCACTCCAAGTTCGAACACTCTACATGTTCTTGGCCTGCAACTCTAAGTCAAGAATTGCAAAAGATGGCGATTAAGCTCTGTCATCTACTAAAGAATTTTCATTCATAAAAAACCATAAACCTTCAATTATCAAAAACTTCATCAAAAAACGTAAAGCTAATGCTTAAATAGCCTCCCAATAAAACCCTAATGCACTATAAAAAAAACTAAACTAACCCTATTTAAACATTATTAAAAATGATAAAAATGGAAAATATTAAAATTAATCATTATTATTAAATAAAATTAATTTAATAATTTGATGCTTAGTCGGTTCATATCATCCTTTTTTTGAAGGATTCGTCCTCGAATCCAAATCAAACCCGTGTAAAGCAGTTTTGAAGTCATGAGAAGAACACGATGTTTGTCACATCCTCTCCCAGACTTCTACTCTTAGCCTAGGATACGGCGTGAAGCCAGTAAGTCTCGTTTTTAACTTAACGATTCTCACTGACCATCTATTCACTGACTGTCTAATCCTCATAAACAAATAAAATATAACGACGGAACTACCATATGCAGCAGAAAATCAAAACACAACCTAAAACGTGAAAACCCACATTTGTCTTATACAAACCCAGCTAATTGTTAAACATTCTACAAACTAAATACAACATGCATGAACAGAGTCTAAACGTACAACATAACCAAAATCTCTGTATAGCAGACAAGCAGCTGTAGGTCAGGCTTGGGGATCACGATCTTTACCTGAAAAGTGGAAAATCATTTTGAAAGAATGAGGTAATGCCCAGTGAGTGGTATTTAATAAACAACATACTTAAAGATACATAGATATCATAGCTTGGAAATCATAATTATCATAAACTTTGTAAATACATAAATATCATGCTGGAAAAAAAAATCACATCATGAACTCAGTAAATTAATATGTCTGTAAACTTTCATAAAATCATGAAGTCTCTTTCAGGATACACTGTCTCTAAAACATGATAAAACGATGTGTACCAACTAAACCATGCAGTAGTGGGAAAAATCTAGCACTAACAACATCTTTGTCGTAGTGGAGTAATCTCAACACTAACGACAGCCATAACTACGCAGTAGTGGGATCAGGACCAACAACGTCTTTGTCGTGGTAGAGCGAGCTCAATACACACGACGGTTCCTACGCTTAGTGGGACAAGCATCTATAATGTCTTTGTCGTGGTGGGGCGAACCGAACATTAACGACAGCGAATCTAAGTTGCAGTGGGGTCAACACTTGCAATGTCTTTGCCTGGGAAGTAATCTCACACCATGAAAGTGCATAACTACGAAGTAGCGGAGCCACCACCCACAACGTCTTTGCCATGGTGGGGCGAACCCAACACTCATGACAGTGTATACCCTAGTGTGCACACCTAGTATAGTAGCCTGGGGCTCAATCATGGATACACATACTCTATATAAAAAATATCTCGTAAAACATGTAAATATCCTGTAAATCATCTCAAATAGTTCATTATACTCATCATGCATGTCATAATACTGAAAACATGCTAAGAATCTCTTTAAAACATGATAAATCATGATATCTCAAATTTTACAAAAATCTCGTAAAATGTGTAAATAGTCTCGGCCCTCATTGCAATCAAACATGGATAATAATGCATAAAAATTAATAAAATATACTTAATAAACATAATTAGGGCCAAAAGTTTCATAAATATGCATAAATCTCAATTTGGCACTTGCCTCGTAAAATGTGCAAAAATAATAATATAATATACAAATATCCGGAATTGCCACTTAATGCATTAATCATGAATTAAATAATTTACCATGAGAAATTATACTTAAAATCATGAAGAATGTGATTTTTCTTAATTTTTCTGATTTGAACACAATTTCTGGTAGAACGTGCCATTTCGGTATTATTTTAATAATAAAATAATATTATTAAAATAATAAATCACTTACAAACTTGTTGGACCGTTCTTGGTTCGTAAATTTTCTCGATAGCTAATTCTCTTGCAATTTGTCTAAAACCGACGCATTAAATTAATCGGTTTGGTTCTCGAGAAAATTCGAATTTTCCTTAATTTCTTAATTATATTCTAGTTTCCCTAACATAATTACATATAAATTTCCTTTCTTCTCTGTGTATATGTGTATATATATA
>JBBPDJ010000023.1:17057651-17079175 GCA_037974625.1 Cucumis cinereus
GTGTTTGATGAAATGTCTCCAAAACCAAATCTCAAGGTGTTTTTGTTTTTCCGTTTTCATGTAAAATCACTTGGAAGTTAAGCTCCCGTACTATGAGATCATAATGGTTTTTTTCCTCTATGAAATTGACTGCCTTACTTGTTGAAATGTTTGTTTCATGAATGTCTCCCATTATAAAGAAGATGAAATTTTGAGTTAGTGTGTAGACCTTTGCACGATAATCTTGCTATAGTAGTTAATTTCCATCACATTATAAAGAAGATGATGTTATTAACATACATATATATTTTAGATGTGAAATATGCATTTAAATGGATAACGTCAAATCAATATATTGCACTACAAAAAAGGTACACAAATCTTAATGATCTAAAAGTTTAACTGCAAATCTAACATAACAGTAATATATTTGAGTTGTTTTATTTTATATTGTTGAAAATGATATCTCATTGATCACAGGCTTTGGACAAGACTCTGTCTGATTTTCAAGTTGGCCCTGGACTTTCAATTTCTGGTTAAGCATTCATCTTTGAACTTGTCTGGTATTGCTGTTATGCAGTCAACTATTTCATTTATCCAAATTTGGCTGTATCTATATCAGAGTTTGTTTTCTTAATTAGTTCTGAGTTATTTCAGTTGCCATCTTAGCACTTGTTAAAAAAAGAGAGAGTTATACTTATCTGAGTGTGATTTGTACCCTCTATGAAATTTCTCCTTTGAATGAATACAAACAACTGCTCCTTTTGCACAATGGAAGCTGAACCACTTAATCATCAGTGTATATATCTCCTTCTTCTCTGTTCTTCTTTTCAGCCTTTTCACCATTGGCATAGAGAGTACTTTCTACAAAGCTTTTCTTTCTCGTTTGAGCTTGAGACTTCTTGAAAATTTGCCTGGTAAATTGAGGCTAGATTGAAACGTGTCTCAGTGAGGTGTCTAATTTCAGGCTCAAACACGTGTAAAACTCAACATACATAATGTGGAAGGCAGTAGCTTTCAATGAGTGGTGGTATGTACTATGTAGTATTACACCAATGCTTAGCCTAGGTTAGGCATGAAGCCCATTGCTGTGGTTTTTTCCCACTTGAAACGCTGTAGATTATAGTTTAAATTTGTTTCAAGTTGATAGTTTGTCTTTGGGTGTGCTCGGATGCAGTTGAGTGTCTTGGAGCCTAAACAACTACTGTCTTTGTGGACTTCTGCAAAATAAAAAGTTCCAATAATACAGACATGGATTGATCAATTAAACTCTTTAATCAATTAATTTACGTTTAGTAACTCTTGGTTTTGCACCCCTGTAGATTTAAAGTTAGATTCTTTTACTCCTATGCACTTTGGTGGTTTGTGTAAATATATGTGATACTTTGTGCTATTTCTTTATAGGTATAATCCATTTATTTTTAAAATATTCTCTATTTTACCTTCAAGCAAACATATCTTTTTTGCACCCTTTTGTAATTGCAATTATATGAGACAACCAGTTCTCGATCTTCGAACTTTAGAACTTTAGGTAGATAATGATCGAAAGACTTTGTTGATAGGTAGCGAATTATTTAGTTTTATGTTTGTTGAAAGTTCAACCGTGTACAAATCCAATTGAGATTTTATTTTGTGCATATACATATGGAAAGAAACATTATTGATTTACCACATCGTACACGATATCTTATTTTCTCCATTAAACAAACGATGAGAGATATTGCATGCCACAAAAGAAACATTTAATATTAGATAGACTCCTTTAGGTATGGGTGTAAGAAGAAAAAAAAACACTTCAACCGATCGAAATCGCTTTGTCAGGTCGAATCCAAATAGGTCGGTTTATGAATATATATCAGTACTCTCTATGCCACTTATGAATATATATCAGTTGGCCTACGAGCACAACTGTTGTAGTAAGCCAGCAACAAATGCAATATTTATTTTGATTTATATTAGATATATCTTCCACCCAATCTCACCCCAAACCGCTTCCCTTATTTACTCAACGTGTGAACTATTTGACCAAACCAACCAAATTGTTGGCTCAGACCGGTTAGATCAAACATGTAAATCGTTTGCTCGATTTCCTTGATTTCTTAAGAATATTTGGCAGTTTGATTCCAAGTTGCAGTTTGATGCTCAAACCGATGACCACCACCGCACCCATTTCCGATAACCACCATTGGTGGCCGTCAACACCAGCTATCACACCAACGACCACTTCGATCATCAATTCTGGCTATCATTGTTGGTCATGGCCAACCTGCTAAAGTTTAGAGACTAAATGTTTAGAGATAAATAATTAAACTTTCATGGCAGTGTAAATTACAAATTATTGACAAACAAAGAAATACATAAAATAATTTTGATATCATTTTTATGCTTATAAGAATTTACATAACCGAACTACTAAAAATCATAAATATTTATATAGAAACCAAAACTAATTTTAGATATTTGTACCTTTCAAATTTCAACTTATTTGATAATGATAATAATAATGAATTTTAATATTATACTTTAACAATTATATTGCAAATTAATAAAAATAAATAAATTTCTCAATTTATAACATATAAATAATTTAGTAAATAAAATAAAAGTAAAATTTATTACTTGAACATGATAAATAATAAACTAGTGTATATAATTTATTTCAAATTCTTACTCACCAAAAAGTTTTATTATATAAAAATTATGAGTTATTGGGAATATAGGTATTCAGAATATAAAAAATGAAAATATATTCCAATTTAAATATTTGAAAATAGTAGATTGGTACTTTTTTTAAAGTTCCAATTCACCAAAGAAAAAAAAAATGTAAAAGGATAAATCTACAATTTGCAACTTCACTGTTAAATTACAGAACTAAAAGTAAAATCTCCATACCATAAGAGCAGATTTGCGCAAGCCACAGAATTTCCACATCCCACATCGGTAACTCCGGAGCCATAAGCACACTACTTTAACAAGTCAGGAAAGACCTTGGGTCACGACCTTACTTGAAAAGGATCTGTTCTATAGGTTGTACATCTGTGTCCTTGAGTTCTAAGGAGTCAAGAATCTAAGTCTGGTGGATGAATTGCTGCCTTGCGGCTAGAGCGTGATTAACCCCCAATGGGCCTTGGTCCGGCGGCTGTAGAGGATCGTTCTTGGCAAGCTTTGGCCTGCTGGGATGGCCACAAGGCGGGCTGACAGACTTTAAATATTTTTTATTTTGTGCTCTTTCTGAATTTCTTGTTACGTCGGATGTCTGTGTTCCATGGATATGGTTTGAATTTATGCTCTACTGCTATATGGTTTGTGTGAAGAGAGTATAAAGATGTGGGTAATTTACTTTTGGTTTATGCTTGCAAGGTGTTCGATGAAATGTCTCTAAAACAAAGAGGCTAATTGGTAAGGTGTTTTTGCTCTAATTTTGTGTGTTGGGGCTGGTATATGGTTTTGTGTGAAGAGATTAGGTAGATGGGGGAGTGTACGTAGATGGTGGGTATTTGGGTTATGTTGTAAAGTGTGTTTTCATGTAAATTTCTTTTCCCAAGATGAGAACCACTAAGCAGAGAAGTTTCATTTGTTTAGCCTTGGATGAAAGTGAATTTGTGAAAGACGACAACTTAAAATTGAAATTGATAACATTGGATCTACACAATCCATAATAAACCCTACTACTCATCTACATACTAAAAAGAATGATTACATTAATATTTTGGAAATACAAATTAATGATTAAATCACTTTTTTCTATTTTTAGTTTTTCATTTTGGTCTTTCTGACTCTCAAATTATGTATTTTGAGATTTAAACTTTGAAGAAGAGAATTGATTTAGTAATTACAATTTCTTAAAAACAATTTTTTTAAAAAAATTAGGATCTAGTAACCATTTTTCGTTTTTTTTTTAATTTAAATTAGGTCTATTTTCTTTCATTTTTTTATATCATAGTTTGTATCAATCTTAAGTATACAAGTTGTATTCTTAGTTAAATTTCAAAATTAAAAACAAGTTTTTTAAAACTACTTGTTTTAGTTTTCAAATTTTGAGATGGTTTTTAAAAACATAGGTTAAAGTAGATATTAAAGCATGAAATAATCTATACCCTAAACACAAACTATTATAACTCAACTATAATGACTCACTTCTTACCCTAAACACCCTCTTCGTTTCATTATTTTGGTATCCACCTTTTTTTGTTATCCTTTTTTTCGTGCTCGTGTCCATACTAAATTTTGAGCGAGGAAAATGCACTTGACCTTCACGTGACAACAACGATAAATTTTTAATTTGGGAAAGAACATTACCTGCAAGATAAAAAGATATGCACATCAGTGTGGTGCTTACCTTCAGCTCATCCTTAACAAAAAATAACCGGCCTCAGCTCGTCCTTCATTAGGGTCAAAGTTGAACGGTCTACTTTGGCCCAAAGCCAAATTAGCCCTTTTTCCTTAAGCTTATCTTAATAATACTTGGAGTGAGAACCTATTGAATGGTCTCATTTGAAAAACTTTTAAATTTTAAGATTGAAATTGCAAAAATAACGATTTAAATTTAAGGTTAAATTTGATGAAAATTGAAAGTTTTTATATATTGATACAACCTCACCAATTTGGAATCAAAATTATTTTTTCAAAAAAATCTCTTAAAAAATAAGAAAAAAATAATTGTGTGGGGTAGAGAATTGTCATAATAGTTCGTGATTATTATAATTTACTGGGCTATAATAATAACTTGTTAGTATTACACTAACTATTTTAGTCTGGGTTCACATAATCTATGTGTACGAGGCAAAATATTTCAATACGTTTTTCAGGAAGTCTATGTTTAGGGTTCGAATTTTTTTCGTATGAATTTAGGCCGAGTTAATGTTTTTGAATTGCAAATTTGTTCTTAAGCATGTGTACAGAGTTATGCTCATGTGGGTAAGAAATATATTTTTCAAGAAGTCATTTTCATTTAAACGTTTTTTATAAAAAAAAGGTTTAAAATAAAAACTCCTATGTGTTTGTTTGCATATTCCCAAATTTGTTTCCAAACACAAATTTTGTTAGATTTGCTATCCATTAAAAATGTTTTTACAAAAATATCAAATTATTATTAAAAAAAGATATTATGAATCGGTCGTCAAAGGTTGTCGCATAAGTGGTCATTGGAGGTAGTCGTCGAAGGAGGCCATCGTCAAAGATTGGGCATCAAAGGTGGTTTCGTTGGAGTTAGTTGCTGGAATGGTCACTGGAGGTGGTCGTTGAAGTGATTTTCAACGGATGGAGTCATTGGAAACATTGAAGAGAGTGAGCACTAATTATTTTAAATATTGAGTTGTAAATAGTGTTACTATGGTAAAATAGGGTTAAAAAAATTAACCTTACCTTATTATCTTAACACACAACCCAAACGTTATATATATGCATATATATACATGTAAAAATAGTTTAGATAGGTAATGGATCATATGAAAAGTTAGGGGTAAGCATGATTGACCAAAAAACTGAGTCAACCGATCAAAATTAATCGATTTGAAGGCAGTCAGACCGACCCGAACCGATCGACAACCGGCTTGCATTCATTCACGATCAGAGTCAGTTAGAACATTTACTAAATCGATTATAGTCAGTTGAATGATGGTTTGGTCAGAAAACCAATGCTAATCTTCCAAAGTTTAGAGACGGAATTGAAACGAATGAGAGTGATTTGTGGAATTTTTTGGAATTAATTATTAAAACATAAAAAGCAAAACAAAAGGAGTAGAATGGTAATTTGATGAACAAAAAAGAAAAAAAGGCGAAGGCAAAGGATTTTCTTGAGAAGAAAGAAATTGAAGAGTAGAGAGAAGTAGAGAGCTTCTTCTTCTTCTTCTTCATAAGCTGCTGCTCTCTTCTTTCATTTCGTGTTCCACAAATTTCCAATCCAACCTCCCTTCTCCGTTAGGGCAAACAACCATCAACAATGAGTAGCATTGGCACAGGTTACGATCTTTCCGTCACCACATTCTCCCCCGATGGCCGCGTTTTCCAGATCGAGTACGCTGCTAAGGCCGTCGACAACAGCGGGTATTCCTATTCTTCTCTTCCTTTCATCCTAATTATTCTCTTCACTTACTTGTGTTAGGGATTTACGATTTCCCTTTTCTCTCAACTGTTTTTCCAATTCCTTTTGCAGGACTGTTATTGGAATCAAATGCAAAGACGGAATTGTTATGGTAATTTCCTTTTTTCCTTTTTCAGTTTGTTTTGTCTATTGTTTTTGTATGGGAGTAAAGGGGTGCGGTTGAGTGTCTCTCACACGGGCATCTGATTTGGGTGTTTTTTGATTCAGGGCGTGGAAAAGCTTATTACCTCTAAGATGATGCTTCCTGGTTCTAATAGAAGAATTCACGCTGTTCATCGTCATTCTGGCATGGTATTCCCCCTAATATTTTTTTGATCACTGCTTTGGATTCAAGTATCATGTAATAAGGGTTTTGATGTTCTAGGCTTTTGTTCTATAATGGTTGTAGACTAACTGATTAAGGAAATGTGCCTTCACTGGACACAGACTTTGATATGAATTATGGAATAACAAAGTTAATTTTCCTTTTGGATTTTCTCATTTTCAAGTGTTTGTAGTTTAACAAACAGCAAGAAATTAACTGTTAACATTTACAATTTTTTTTTCATTGATGCATAATGCTATTTGATGGCAGGCTGTGGCCGGGTTAGCAGCAGATGGAAGACAGATAGTTGCTCGAGCTAAGTCTGAAGCAACCAACTACGAAAGGTTGCACCTTTTCCCTTCTATTTTAGACAGTGCCCTAGTCCTAAGCACATCTCCATCTTTATTAGTAATGATATTTGTACTCTGCAAGAATACGTATTGAAGATGAACGTTTGGTGATCATATTTTGATTAATTCAATTTGCTCTTATGTTGATTTTTCTGATTCCTGAGTTTCACTTGATAAATGTATTGAAATAGATGCTTGGAGTTATGAGGGATCAGCAGTGTTAGTATTTATGATGCTTTAGACACCAGTATGATTATAATAGTAAACCATTTCTTGGAAAATGATGTGATGATGATAGCATTGCTGAACATTAGAAAGAAGTTATCAGTTAATTTAATGCGCTTATCTGAGGTTATTTGAGCTGTGTTGTTGATTTTGCATGATCCTATTGTATGTGTATCTTGGTTTTTACGGACTCTTTATGCAGTGTATATGGTGAACCAATCCCTGTTAAGGAACTAGCTGACCGTGTTGCTAGTTATGTGCATCTCTGCACACTTTACTGGTGGCTCAGGTTTGTCATGATTTCAGTAAAACCTATGCTATAGTAGTTTGAAATTGCTTCTTTCTCCTTAAATAAAATTAAAATTAATGTTGCAGACCTTTTGGATGTGGTGTAATTCTTGGAGGTTATGACAGAGATGGACCACAATTGTACATGGTTGAACCATCTGGTGTTTCCTACGTGAGTATACATATTTACATGTTGCAGACTTGTCAGTTTTAACACGAATGCCATTTTATTCATTAAGCTTGCAAACTACTTATGTACATCAATGGCTGCTCTATGAATTGACCTGTTTTCTTTTTTGGTATTTTTCTAGAGATACTATGGTGCTGCAATTGGGAAGGGTAGGCAAGCTGCAAAAACGTAAGATACAAAATTTACTTGTCATGATTCTTCTTGTGGGGGTTGACTAGAGACCAATCCATTGTTTCTTTCTAATTGACTTGCTATAATTTAATTTGATGAGAATGAGTTTTCATGAATATGGATGCATGACTGCTACAACCCAGTATGAATCGTTATATAAGCTATAACCAATAAGACTTCAGATGGATTGTCATGCATGTTTATGTAGGATTGTAATTATTCTATGGGCACTGTCTTGTATAGTTGGAGTCCCTTCATTTAGATGGGCTTCCTTCTTTTTGTTGGCTTGGTTTTTTTATGCTTTATATTCTGTCATTTCGTTCTAAAGTTGTTTTCATCATAAAAAATCTATGTTTATGTTGGAGTAGGAGATCCATGTCTAGCTTTTTATGGTTGATACGTGAATCCTCACCATATTGGAAAAAGTTGTTTGTTTTAAAAATAAAATTAAGTAGTAGTACTGGGAAGAAGAGATTTGTATGAGGGATTTTAGGTTTTAGATCGTTCTTGCTACATTGTGAGTTTATTGACTAGTTTATGGTTGATATTCTTAAATCTTAAGTAAAATGGAATGTAACCAGTATTGAACTTCCAGATAATGTGCTTGTTGTATATGGCCTCTCTGACCACAGTGTTGCAAGAAACTGTAGGGAAAATGGTTGATACTGGTTTATATGCAGTAGAAAATCTCATGCAATTTTGTTCTACGAATCTAACTCTTAATTTTGACGTTTACATCTTTGTCTCAGCATTGATGGAGCATTTTTTTTGTTACTTTTTCTTCATCATATAAATAATCTATGCCAAAAAAAGAAGGCTGCGGTATATTAAGAAGACTTATATGTTAGCAGTCATGTCCAAAGCACACTCCACTCAAGATCATGTTTGGAAGAATTTACTAGTGTTTTTAATATTCTTGTGTTCTTATTGAAGAAGTGTTATTAGAAAAATTCAAATGCTCAAAACAAGTACTTGTGGAATTCGGCTTTTAAAAAGCCCTCCCAGGTGCAGGTTTCATGTCTCATCTTGAAATGGCTACGCGCACAATATAAAGTATGAAATTAGTCGAGGTGCGCGTAAGCTGGTCGGGAGTCGGGACACTCATAGATATAAAAAAACAATATAAAGCGGACATTAGGTGTGCACCTTTGTGAAGCCCTAAGGCCCAAAGTCAGCCTTGGGGAGTTTTCCTTATTTTTTAGGAATAATAATTAGACATTTTTCTTCTTTATTAACTAAATAAAATAAAATATATTAAAAGCTTAAATGCAAAACTCTATTTTTAGAGTTTTTCTTTTTTCATTTTTTTGTCTACTTCAACTATGCTTTCTCTTCTTTATGTTGTAGTACTTTTATATATAGTGCCCCACACAAAAATGTCCATGTTATTATTATTTTTTTTTTCGCCTTGCGCTTAAGTCCTAAAAGATTATTGCACTCTATTGCGCCTTGAGCTTTAAAAAATAGCGTGGAGTGATTTAGCTTTAGTGCTCATGCTATTGAAAAAAGAAATTTGAAAAATGTAGAATCAAACACTTGGTTATTTATTCTGATGTACTTTTTACTAAAGTGACTATAGTTTAAGCAATTTTGTCAAAGAAGGGAAACTTCAAATACTCCTTTTCTTATAATTGCGCACCACCATTGAATATGTGCATCAATTTACCATCTCAACAGCATATTGTATGTTATCTCTTATTTATGAAAATTTAAGTAATATTCCTGATGTACAAGCAATACAATGACAGGGAAATTGAAAAGTTGAAGCTTTCTGAAATGACTTGCCGGCAAGGGGTTATTGAAGTAGCCAAGATGTGAGTAACTTTTGAGTTGTTGGGTTTTGCTAAAACAGTTGATCATGTAGTTTGTTGGAACAACTGTTTGATTAAAACCTAAACCTTGTTTTGCCCTTTATGGCGAGCAGTATTTATGGAGTACATGACGAGGCAAAGGACAAGGACTTCGAGTTGGAAATGAGTTGGATCTGTGATGAATCAAACCGCCTACATCAGAAGGTACTGTGAATGTTATAGAATGAATGAAACTGCATTCTTTTTTTTTCAAAATTCTGTTATATGATATGTTGTGATATTTGTTATGTTTCCTTAAAGGGTATGTTTGTATTTACTAGAGAAAAAAGTGGTTTTCAACATGTCATTTTTATTTAAACTCTTTTGATAAAACGGTTTAAAATATACTTTAAAAGTTTCTCAAAAAAGCTATTTTGAAAGTTTGCCAAATACTCCTATTTTTTTTAAACTGACCTTTTCTTAAATTAAATACTTGAAAATTTAAATCAAACACACTCTAATAAGTCAAGTCTCTGGACAATTTGTCGATCTTTTTTTTTTGCTCTTAATTTCAACGCCAGTATGGGGTAGCTGAATGAATGTTGGTGGTAAATAAATTTGATTGTGGAGAGCTGTATCCAAATTCTGAACTGATTACCTCAAACTTCGTTTTCCTTGGGATGATGGGGACTTCTGTAAGTTGTGTGGGGAATCTAGGGTTCGTTAATTTTTTAGTGATGCATAATTCTTTTGAAAAGAATTAGGATGTCATAGTTGCAATACTTTGTTATGGTCACATTACTATTCATTTCATTTTTTGGTTAAAATCCTATTTTGGTTCTTTAAACTTTGATCTTTGTTCTATTTTGGTTCCTAAACATTTAAAAGTGTCTACTTTGGTCCCCAAACTTTTGAAAAAGGCGTACTTAGGTCCTTGTCATTAGAATTTCGTTAAAGAGTTAACGAAATGATGATGTGGCTTCTATATTTGGATGATTGGCCTCTAAATTCATCATATTAATTAAATTGATAAATAACCAAGAAATCTTGCTAATTTATTCTATAAATCTTTTATGCCAACCAAAAAACATAATCAACAAGCTTGAATCAAATAAATCCAAATTAAAAACTAATTTTGTTCCTCCAAAACTTAAATTTCTCACATCCCCACCTCGACTCTCCACCCATTATTTATTTATTCATTTTAAATTGAAATCATGAAGCAAATTAGAAGAGCGACATTGAGTAGAATAAAGAAAAAAATAGAACTGACATATTGGTGTTTACATCCATGATAAGGTAAAAATAAACTAGAAAAATAAAATAAGTACAACATATGTATAAAATAAACTCTACAAAATTGTAGATAAATATTCTAACAATGAATCATAACCCCAAAAGAAAAAACGAAGAAAGAATTGGGAGGAAGAGAAAAAGGACCTCATTGAATCACAAAGTATGTCAAACTTGAGGCACTAAAAAATTTGTACGTGGATGAAATGCATCTGGCATATGAGTTGAGAAACGTGAAGTAGAATGATAATGCGCCAAAATGGTGATGATTAAAATCTTGAATACAGTGACTTTTTAATTTCTTTGATAAAACATCAATTTATCATCTAGCCTTTAATTAAAAATTAAAACCCTAGATTAGTAAGAGTGATTAATCTTATTTGGTAGTCTAGTAATCTGAATATAGAAGTCACCTCATCATTCCGTTAGAGGGTTAACAGAATCTTAACGGCAAGGACTAAAATATACTTTTTTTAAAAGTTCAGGTTCTAAATAGAACAAGATACAAAGTTTAGGGACCAAAATAGGATTTAAACCTTATTTTATTTGGTGGTTCTCACATTCTTTAAACACAAACAATGTGTAGTTCAGGGTTGCCTCCTAGGGTAGTTTCATTATTTTATTTAGTGGTCGTCACATTCTTTATACAACAGTAGCATAAAACATCTCTACATCCATTTTTTTCCGAAATTCTTCCCGAGTTTGTTTTAGGGAATTTGGTTGCCTACTAGGGTAGTTTTTAACCACATGCTTTTAACCAATTTCAGGTGCCGGAGGATCTCCTAGAGGAAGCAAAGGCAGCTGCTAAAGCTGCCCTGGAAGAAATGGATGCTGATTAAGGAAATTTATAGGTGTTCTTATTGTGTTGCAATTGCTTAATTTAGTTTCTAAGTGTCTGATTTGAGCATCCTGTAAGAATTTTTGAAGGATTCAGGAAGTGGATAAACTAAATGTGATTTTCATACTGCTTTGTTTTGTTGTACTGTTCTTAATCAAATTGAGATTTTTCTCTCCTGAAGCCAGTTTGAAGATCCCCCATCCTATAACCAGCTTAGAGTCGTGGATGAATTGCAAATGCAGCTGCCGATTTGCTCATGGATTTAGGTTTATAAACCCAATCTGGGGTTCAAATTTTTGAATTTGAACTTATATTTGAAATCCGAATTTGTTGTTGATTACTTCAGCTACATAAATTCCAGCTCTCAATACCTACTTAAAGTCTTGCCTTCTAAAATTATCAGGAGCAAAATGGACTTCTTTCTCTTGGAAAATTAATCACTTGATCATTTTTAAAAATACCCCTTTGAGTATAAATTATGTACCCCAAAGTTTATTTTTTAAAGTTGAAGTATTACCATCCACGTTTCGAATAGAAATTAGACTTACAATTGTTGGCGTTGATTGAACCATAATGTGGTAATTCATAATTTTGTTCTATATCACGTACTATATTTTTTCATTTGTTTAAATTTCTTCCAAAACATTGATTTAACCTCTTAATTCCATGTTTTCTGATGTGAATGAAAGATTTCAGCAGCATCAGAGGCTACAAATACTAAAATACAAAAGTAGAATGAGGAATCCAAATAAGCTTTTATCCATACAGAGAAATTACAAGTTTCTTTTGAATGTTATATTCTTCAACAACATAAGCCTCCAAACTCTTCTTTTCCTGAATTCTAACTCACCCAAATTACCAAATAAATACACTTTAATCAACTTAATCACAAACCCCAAGTAACAGCCAAAGACTCACACATATACAAAATGTACCCTTCACACCAAATTCAATACTAAATTCTACTTTACCTAAGCAACTACCCAGAAACATCTCACCACCTACCTTGGTCCACACAGTTATACATCAGTGTCTGATAATTGTCGTCACTGCACTTGTCTCCGCTCGACCAACGCCAGTGGAGGTTAAGAGCAGTGCAATCTTGTTAGGTGTATCTATATCAATATATATTCCACAGTCAATTGACATACTAAAAGAAAACATCTCAAGAGGGCCCGGGCTCGAAAACGAACAAAAGATGACTAGCTGATGGGAACATTCCTTAGTAGTAGCCAGCATTGAGTCCAAATTTTTGAGCCTTGTGAATGTAATTAAGCCATCAACTTAACTGCAGCATCCAGTCTTCTCCAACCAAAAATGCATACTCACAGTTGGGAAGAGATGATGTCAGGAGATGGAGTAGCAATTTTATACAACGTAGCTAATAAAAGAGACCTAGCCTGACATATCAATTTCCTTCCCCGGGTCTTCATCGTGAATATTTCTCTTCAACCTTCTTAACCAGATGTTGTAGTCCATTGGATATGGTGTTCCACATAGACTATCGACATAGTCGGCAAATGCTTTCAGAACTGTAGACACATCACCAAGCTTCTGCTGGATTAACCTCCTAGACCAAGATGTCTCTCTCCACAATAGCGCCCCCTCAACAGAATCCAGATCAGGAAAAGCACCACCAGTGGCATAATAGAGCATATAAACTAGGCTTTCTGCATCTGAGGCCGAGCAGAGCTTCCCCTCTTGTAGTGCAAAAGTGGACGAGAAGTGAAGATTTAAAGCAGGACGGTCCCTGTCTTCAAGAATTGCATGTCCCCAGCCAATAAGAACAAAATAAGGCCGTCTTACACCAGATCTCACACAAATCACATTCTCAGGCCTGATGTCACCATGACGAATTCCAGCTGAAGCTGCAGTTGAGAGTGCAGACAAGCAGTCATGGCAGCACTTTAATGCTTCTTCGGAATTGAATCTACCTCCATTTACCATGTCAGCTACAGTTTCACCAACTGGGCTCGTAACAAGAATGGGTGTGCCACACCAAGGGTGGTCACAGTTACCACCTGAGCTGGGTCTACGACACTGACCGGGATGAATGATCCTCCCAGAGGCACTCAACTGAGGTATGTGCTTGCTAGATAAGCCTTTCTGTTTCATTACAGTTAGCACCCTGGTCTGTCTCTGCACTTGATACCACAAGTTCATATCCTCCCATGCTTCTAGCTGAGAAATTCGAGATCCAACGTAAAGAAACAGACTCTTTCCAGGTTCTTCGACAGGAGAAGCTATATAAAATTGAAGCTCCCCAGAAGTCAGGAGTTCATTAATCTGATAACCTTTTTGCCAGTTTGAATCCTCCAACCATAGAACGGATCCTACTTCCAACTTTACTATCTCTTCGGACTTAAGTTTGATCGAATCTTCCTGAACTTCAACAATTTCAGGGGAAACACTTTGTTGTTGGAACCTAAACAAGCCATTTCCATTCACTCTGGCATCTCCCAACTGCCTCTCCACTCTTCTAGTTTGCAAACGAGAACTATGATCCGCAGCTAGATCTTCAATCGAGAGCCTGGGAACTCCGGCAATTTGCACAATACAATGGAAGGTTGCAAAAAGTATCTGCAATGCCCCAATATCTCCCCAGTTTGCATTTCCAAGCTCGTTCCAGATCCTATCAATTGGAGAAACTGATATTGTAGCATATCCTTTTATCCATTCAGCAGCACATTCATATACATTATTCAGGTCAAACTCCATCCTACTTAAATCTCCTTCAACTTTAATAACTCCTCCATACCGTGAATCAACAAGAAGAACAAAGACAGAGCTCAAACTTGGCGAATAGTTTGATTTGCTCAAGCTTCTTGACAATAGCATTCGGATAGCATAAAAAAGGGCCTCACCTAAAACAGAAAGAGAAGGGCAGCTCTCACGATCCACAGCAAGATTTCCAATATCAGGACTAAGTACAGCAAGCGTAAGAATTTGATCCCACTTCCCGTGGGGATGTCGAGGATTCTTCAGCAGTATGCCAGTGGCTGAAAGACCTTCAATCTTCCCACCAGCAATTGCCTTCTCAGCCTGGTAAAATTTTAAATTATCCCTGTATAAACAACCAACATTAAAAGGCATGGGCTGATCTTGACTCCAAAATGCCTCCCACAAACCTTTCACACTTGCATGAAGAAAATCTTCAACAGCAAGATAAGCAGTTGCTTCCACGCCATCAGAGGCAGAAGCATATATAGGACTGGGCATTCGAATCAGCTGCTGAAATGGAATCCCTTCTAGTGCATAGTCAAACTTCTGTAAATCAATCAACTCAAATGGCACATCAAAAACAGACTTTTTGGTTCTAGAACTCTCTGATATTTCTTCAAACCAATCCTCAAGTTTGGCCGTGAAGATCTCACTGTCTGAAAATCTGTTAAGAAACTCCTTCCGGTATCTAGACTTGCTTCCTGATG
Organism: Cucumis cinereus; assembly: GCA_037974625.1. Taxonomy (NCBI): domain Eukaryota; kingdom Viridiplantae; phylum Streptophyta; class Magnoliopsida; order Cucurbitales; family Cucurbitaceae; genus Cucumis; species Cucumis cinereus. The sequence continues at coordinate 17,072,611 of JBBPDJ010000023.1, forward strand.
ACACACTAGACCTTTTTGTCCCAGAACCCACTGATTCCTGGTCCGGTGATATACCTGCCAGAGGAAGTTAATCAATTAGCCTCAAGCTGGTCTGAATTTATATATATATACACACACACACACACACACATATATATAAATGTCAGTACTTTATGTGTGATGGTAGCTTTAACTACTACAATGACGCCACTCTAAAATGTGCCCACTAGTACATAGACTTCTCCTCACTCCCTAAAATGTGACTTGGAATTCTCAGAATCACTCTTCGAATGATCAAACTTAGGATATATATATAAACCCTAGCTAGTAGAAATATAGGTTTAAAAATAAAAAAAAATAATAATCAGCATCAAAATTCTTACTATTTGATTAATACATAAGTTGTTGATGCTAACAGAAACACACTTTCAATACTTGCCAAAAAGATGAAACTTCAGCATGAATAAGAAAGATGGATGACACTAATTGGCTTTCATTAATCAATACACAAATACCTTATGAATACCACATGCAAGAACTCATCTTCCATTAATGAAGTAAAAAGTAAAATATCAAGAAACAAATGACAAAGTTGTCATATGAAATAGAATTACATACAACACCTCCTGTTGTAAAACCAATCATACTAGACATCTACTTATTTATACAGTTACTTCTCCATATAAAAGCTCCATGACGTTATTTTGTTGGAGATTCCAAATGATCACTTATAAATAATGGAACCCAAAGTTGTATTTCATGAGTTACATGTGAGTTACATATCACTCATAGTTCTTACAGTCACACCCCGAGCATAATTAGTATCAGCATCCAACAGAAACAGAGATGAGAATGCCCAAAAATACAAACAACTATCACAATTGACTAGATATGAACATGGTTACTCAGAGGCCAACAAGCATTCAAAATTTCCCTTCTGACTCACTGGTCTCTTAAAAACCGCAGACACTTTAGTTTGGCTAGTATGTCTAGCCAGACACTCTTACACTCTGCCACAAGTTGGACATGTATTAGACACGTGTTAGCATAATAAAAATGTTAGACACTAGTTAAACAAAATGTATATAGGTCCAACAATAATCAAACATAAGACTTCGAATAAATTGAGGGTCAATGCATCAAACCCATTTTTAAACATATAAATGCTTAAACTTATTTGACTTTAAATTTCCTTCTTGTATAAAAAAGATGTATATTTTAGTAAATGTATCCTTCGCCCGTAAAATTCTTTTTTCAATTACGCATCACCGTATCCTAATCATGCAGTATATCTATATATAATATCCATATCTGTGTTTGTTAGGACATTGGTTTCAGCCATAATCCACTCAACTTAGGTAACTATTACTCAAGAGGCTGTTTGCAACAGGGAAGAAAAGTTTTCATTTGCATGTAAAAAGGGACCAACAGACAAAATTATCAGCAGTTAATTTCATTTCCAACTATTAGAACCACAATCAATAACACTACACCAATAACCATACCAAATACGCCACAATTATGAATCAAACCTTAATGAGACTTCAAAATTGAAATTGCCAACAAACGAACTTAACCCAGAAACCCTAAAGCATCCACCACAAATAAAAAGAAAAAAAAAAAAACCCCACGATTTCCATCTCATTCTCTGGAAAATCCAAGACACCCAATTCGTCAACCCCACAAAAACTTCCCAAGAAAAAACAAAAAGAGAAAGGGAAGGAAAAAGGAAAAAGAAAAGAGAGAAACAGAAAAAACCCAATACTCCTCACTCACCGCCACAATAAACGGAATAGAAATCCGGCAAAAAGAGAGAGAATTTCGGAATTAGAGAGAGAAATCTGACCTTCCATTGAAGAAATATGAAGTTGGGAGTCCAAAAGCATTGACTAGGAACCCCCACAATTTCAAAATGGAATTCAAAATCCAAAAATCTCCGATTGATTCAGTCTGAGTGCGATCTCGGCAAAATTATCTTAGCTATGGTTTTTCTTTTTGATCCTCACTTCACGGATTCCATGGAACGAACACGAATTTCCACTTCCAAATTCTCTTTGCTTTCTCTCTCGAAATTGTAAGAGTAAGTAAAAGCCGGCATGTAGTGTCAACCAGTGGAAGATCAAAGGATCCGACCCGATCCGATCCATGAGTTTGTTTCGTTTGTTGTGTCTTAGCTTACGACAAGTAGTTTTTGTTTCTCTGTTTTTATTTAGTTGTTGGGTTTTGCTTAAAGTGTGTTGTCGTCTTGTGTTTGGTCATATGTTTTTGCCTTTTGGTTGGGGAAATTCTTGTGTCATCATCTAAATTTTCCCTCTTTACCTAATTTCACTATTTTTTTTTAATTAATGATTTTCTTATAAATAAGTTGTTTGGTCGAGTGAACAAATTATTCGATGAGACATTTGCAACTATAATTTGTATGAAAGAAAATTGTAAGTGTATCGAATTTGTATCTAGTAATTGTTATCGGAGAGGTAATTTACTGTTCTACTTAATTTATAGGTTAAAATATGAGTTTAGTATATGTATGAAAATTGACTATTAAACTGTAGTCGTTGACGATAAAGTATCTGATAAAGAAAAGCTCACATGATCTTTATGTGCTACCAACGTCTAATTTGTAATTTTAGGAGGAGATGACCTACTAACAATAAGATTAATGTAATGGTGTGGTGCTTGTCACAAAACTTTGATGCTTAAAGTAGTTCAAAGTATCAAATGTAGCTTACTTCAATCATCAAATGTAGCTAGCAATTGGAAGAAAAATAAAGAGTTCAGGCAAAAAAAAAAAGAAAGGTCGTTGGGAATGTGGACAACATGAACACATGAAAAGGAATCGTCCCAACAAAGCAAATTTGTTAAAGGGTTTTGAGTCCAATGTTAACGTCGTCTCTATTATAACATAAGATTACAATTCGTTCTTCTTAAAAAAGATAATATTCATCTCCATTGACTTGATGGTTCTATAAGTTTTCACACAAGCATTGACTTGATGGTTATGCAAGGTGTGTGATTGAGGTTATGTCGATGGCTAACGAATTTCCAAGGGGTCCAGTAGGTGGAAGTTGCACTGATGAAAACTATTTACTATCGCTTGCAAACCTTCAACCAAATACATTTATAGTTACCAACTCTACTAAAATTACTACTAAAGTGTAGCATCAGTGGCAAGTCTAGTTCGATCCGTAGGGAAGAATGATATGTGTGTTTCATTATGTTCTATTTATATAGTAAATGGGGGAGGGGGAAAGGGTGGGGTTTGGTGTGGAATGAGATAAATTTGCATAAAAAATAAATGTGTGAAAGTAAAAGCAAATAGATAAATGTAATCTAAAACATTGAAAAATCTAGTTCTAGAAGCAAGAGCGATTCCTAAGCAATTTTCGATTATCAAATTTTTCTTGATTGATCGTACATATGATTTACATGTGCACAACGACTTACTTAATCTAACCCAAACTCACTGACACTACAAACAACTAACTCGCTGGGTCAAACCAAGAAAGCGCCAAATTATAAACTGAAGACTAAGATTCGAATTAAACTAAACCCCTTAGTCCTATCGGATTCAAAAGCATCCATATAGAATTAAACCTTCACATTAATTTTTAGGGTTCCATTGTGTAATTAATTAACTAGGTAGCCTCATTAATCAACCAACCTATCTTTGAACCTAGGTTTAATTAGCATGCATTCAAGGTCTATAGGAAATCAATATAATATTACTCAGCATACATGATTCAAGTTTTGATACATGAGTTATTTAAGGTGGATGAACAATACCTAAGACATACATCTATGATAGAGGACTCCTTCCATACACATACATCCATTAATGGATTCAGTCCAGTGAAGAACACTTCAAAATAATTACATCAGTTCTTGCTCCCAGAAATAAGAAAAACTCTTATCACAGCAATCCATAGACAAGAGGAAGAGAAGAAGCTCCAATCCTTTAATTACAGCCCAAAAAATAAAGAAATCTAACCTAAAAAGTGCTTGAAAGATAGAGGAAGAAGAATTTTGAATGTCTCCTCAGCCTCCATGAGTTTTATGTAGAAAATTGCTGAAGCACCTAACATACAATGCCTATGCGTCTCATGCTCTTCTCGCAATGCCTACGGACAGCCTTTGCGCTCTAAAATTACACAACCACTGGTTTTAGTGTGCCCCCTCAGTGGCAGTTTTCTAATTTTTGCCTCTTTTCGTTTGATTGCTTCGTTAAGGCTTCGAACCGATCCGTTTTAGCTCCATTTGATCCCTAACTCTCAATTCTACTTCTACGACGTCCGATACTGATATGATAAGTAATTTAACACATTAAATAACATAACCACCCCGAGTTAAGCTGAAAAAAGTAGCACCTTTTGGGTGCTAACATGCACCACAAATTTCATCAGCGTGCTTATTGATGGAGCACAAGCACACACATCAAGTTATAATATAGTTAAAGCCCTTAGTCGAGGTATCATCTTCACGTAGTCTATTTTAGACATTGTTTCAATTTTATTTAGGAAACCATATAACTAAGATGCAAAGTAATTTAAACTAAATTAAGAAATCAAATAAACTAATCTTTTAACTATTTTAGAGATCGTTCCAATTTTATCGATCTAGGAGACCAACTTAGATGCAAAATAATTTAAACTTGATCAAGTATGGAGGTTTTCAAAGTAGAAACGTTTTAGGGAACTTGATTTCATGAAATGAATTATTAAACTTTCACTTATTTTAACTATTGAACCAATTAACACAACACCTTGATCTATAAATCTTTTATTCAGATTATCCCTTTCTGAATCAAACTTTTCTTTCACTTTGTTACCAATTACTGATATCTTGGAACTAGATAGTTAAGCAAAAACATATTAAGACTCTTCGTCAACAATCTCTACCGTTTTTTGACTACTCTAGTGTGTTCATTCAAACGATAGTCCAAAATGATTAATCTAATCTAAAAATGATAATCTTGTTAAATCGAGTAAAATTAATGACCGTACAATCATTCAAATTGTAGATCAAACAAACAAAAGCATTAAGAACAACCATGCTAAAAAGTGTTAATGTAATATTCAAATCCACAGAAGTGTTTAGCCATAATCCAAAGAATTCATGAACTTGATACATATTGCCTATGATGGTATACTGGTCGGGTGTGTGAGATCAAGTGGCGTGCGTGACACTATTCATCCAAGGCCCAGCATTCGACATGCACGCAAGGGGTGTGCGTAGCGAGGCAACATCCATGAGCTGAGGTGTGCGTCAGATGCAGGTTGGGCTGGCGTCGTGGCTGGCACTGCCTAGCCATGCAACAACCTGACCTTTACTTCTTCATTGGAGATTTTCTTTACCTTCCCAATTTCCAACTTTTTTGATTGCCTAATGCCTCTTAATATACTCACCACACTTTCAAATGGCATTTGTTTGTTTCACTTGATTTGCACGAGTAGAATGTAAGAGCTAAGCTCCCAAAGTTCCCATTTATAGTGGTTTTCAAGCCACCAAAGTTCCTATTTATACAATTATATAATTGATTTGGGAGATGTCTTCCAAGTTTGGAAGTTTCGAGGTGTTTGCAAGATACAAATGAAATAGCTAAATGAAATATAGAATTACCTTGAACACTCTAAAGCACCTTGAACAAGTGTATAACTAATATGGAATTAGACGTTTGAAGTTTGAAAGTTATAAGATGTTTGCGAGATGTTTGCAAGATACAAATGAAATATACTGATCAGGGATTGGGCAATGGAGGTTTAGAAGAATGCGAGATGTTTGCAAGATGTTTAAGAAATGTTTGCGAGATAATCGCAAGATGATTGCGAGATACAAAAAGATTAATAAAAATCTATCTAAAACATGTGCAAAGCCTCCTAAATCACCTGCAACGATCTCGCTTTGATTTGGAGGTGGAAGTTTAGAGTTTGTAGTTAGGTGTTCCGAGTTTCAAGATTGAAAGTTTCGAGATGTTACAAGATAATTGTGAAACAAAAATAGTACCTAAAGAACACTCTAAGAGAACCCAAAACATAATATTCTAAATAATCAAAGCTAAAACAACTCAACTATTCTATATTCAAGATAGAAAATAAGTAAACAACAATAATAGTAGATACTCTAAAAAATTTATTTTATATTAAATTTAATTGATCTCTAGCATTTAGTTAAGTAATTAATTAGTTTTATTTTTTACAAATATTTTACTTTCAGACATTAATTATGTCAAACATTTAAACTTATACATTCAAATCGTATGTATTTAATATGTATACCTATGAAATAATATATGCGATCCAAACGACCCCTAAAACACATGCGATTGAAATTTCAAATTGTTACCCATCCAGGTGGGTTTAGGTAATCACAAGAAAAAATAATTAATTTTTTTTACTATCTTTCCATTTAAAGTTTTACTATTTTATTAAAACCTTTTTATTAAATTTATATTCATAATTTTTTTTATCTAGTTTAATTTAACATAGTTGTGTTTCATCTGAGGAATTTTTTTTAAATAATGTTTTTTTAATAAAATATGTCAAGAATAGTGTGGGTGGAAAAAAAATGTCAAAAATAGGGTAGTGAAGTC
>JBBPDJ010000023.1:17104451-17123995 GCA_037974625.1 Cucumis cinereus
AGCGAGGCTTACACCCATTCGCATTAGTTCATCCAAAGTTCCTTACCCTTATGCACGAATTATTGAATAAGCCATCTTCCTATCAAGGTTAAGGAGTCAACTGAGCATCTCAGCGGCGGGATTGAATACCCGGATCGAATCAGAGTTCACGCCGCCCGCCCTGAACAAATAGGAGGCGTGGGCCCACAGGTCGCACATAAGCCACCAGGTCGCACGACAGAAGAACACCCAACATAAAGATGCACACTCCTCCATGTGAAATATTCATCTTCATTGGAGCTTTTTGGTAGTAGTCGTGACCAACAGCCATCAGCTGTCGGCTCGTTGGTAAGGCGAGAGCTTCAAGCCCGATTTCTGGTAGCACACCCCCCACACAAGCACCACCCGACTCAGGGCGGACGGGGAAAGCTACAGGCCCAAAACCTTCGACCCTTCTTTCTAAATGGGGGTGCCCGGAGCACCTCATCTTGGAATTGAGTCCTTGCTCATTCCCGTTAGGCCTGAGTGTTTGGCCTTTCCTTCTCCGCGCCCGCTCACGCTTCGCTGAACTATGGCGTGGTAAAGAGAAGAGAGTACGAAAGAATAGTAAACAGAGCACACCGCAGAAAGATTCAAAATATGAGAAGTCTCCCTTGGATGAAAGAAGAAGGAAATGAAGAACGGGAACGAAACGAAATGAGGCGTTTCTAGCTCGAGTTTCGGATGAGCTTCTCCCAATTATGTCTGGTAATAGAATAGGGCGGCTTGCTCTGACCAAGACTCCACTTTTTGCTCCGTCCATGGAGCGTATGAATTTCCTGGAATGTAGATAGACCAAAAGAGGGAATAAAGAGATAGGAATAGGAATTATAGTACCATTGGAAGAAGGGGCACCTGTGGGAACATCTCTACTGACAAACCATTTCAATAGTACGGGTGCTGCCGTGCCACGAGGCACGACCATGGAAGTAATGAAAAAGAAAAAGTTATTTAGTTGGACCATCTGCTCGAGATGTTCGAGTTTCGCTTCTCTAGAGAAGATGAGACGCTAAAAATGAAAGTGTTCGGAACGCATACCGAAAAGATACCAATGAAGCCGACCATTAATGACTAGTTCGAAGACCAGGAGCGGTCTGATCAAATAAGGGGTCAGACCGCTCTTAGAAAATGAAAGAAAAGCAAACTCTCATAGTTCGGAGCCCAGCTCCAACTACTTCTTCGTAAGTGAGGTGAGGTACTTCTTTCGGTTTGAAAAGGGGTCGCTGGTTGAAGTAGCTGGTCGTAGTCAGTTTAAACACATAAATCCAGTCCACTTACAGTACAGCCATGTTGATCAAAATGAAAAAGTTTCATGACTTGACCAGTCACTCGTCCTCGTATTAGAAGATCATCTCACCCTGTGGCCGACATTCCATTCCCCTTAGTCGTAGGTGCTCATTCGATTTTGATTTGAATGGGCCGGGTCTCCCGAGGCGAGGTACATATGGCCGGCCCTTCGGGTGTCTCGGTGATACAAACAAAGAAAAGACGAATTCCAATCACATCCCCTATCACAACAAGCCAATCCGAGGAAATAGAATCGAATAATCTACCTGATTTTTGCCTTCCTGTTGATTCCGCCCGACAATCAAGCTGCACTTCCTTCTAACAAGTGGCTAAGAGTTAGCAAGCTACCTTGGCCTCTTGGCAGGAGGTTCGCAGCCCCCTTCCTTTCCGGCCCGGCCGCGGTACGGCACCTGAACTCGAAGCTACGATCAGATCCGATTGGATTCCACAGATCCAGTCGATTGGGTCTGGTTCGTGGAACTCATCGAAGAGCCCAATATCGTAGTGGTTGTGGGCCCCCGCAAAATTCTTTCTTCTTGAACTCGCGAAATCGATTTTTAGTACTTTTGATAGGAAGTGAAAAACGAGTGTCTTCTGCGTGCTTTGTTCCCCATAAAGGAATAACAGCTTTGTCTTGATGGGCCTCTCAAAACAAAGTTGGCAGGCAACCCAATCTATGAGTAGGTACTTCTCACCTAGTTCCTCAATGTCGTACTCCTTGGGGTCACCATGCTCCTTCAGATATTTTTGTATCCTTTCGGGTACGGTGCTTTCTATATCACGCAATATCTTGAAAGACTCAAAAACCTCTTTGATCCTCGTTTTCACAAGGTCATCCCTATACACTTGGTACCAATCTTCTAACCCCTCGAGACTTTCTAAGACTGAACTTTGGTTTCCCCTATTCCGGGCTCAGGCAATATAATATAGATCAATTTAAGGGAGGTACAAAGGCTTAAGCGACTAATGGCCCTAAAAGACCTAAGCGAGAGAAGACTGTTAGGAGAAAGCCACTAGACCTACTATATCATGAGAGGAAATGGGGAAAGCAGTCAAGCAATTCCCGTAATGCTGCTAGATGGGATAATGATGTTATTCGAACAAACAAACTCAAGAGGAGCATTGGCAATACCGGGTTACGCTTTACGGAATGAGGGTGTCTCGGTTCAAAACCAAATAACCACTTTACGGAAATCTGGGAGATTAGGCATAACCAAGTAATTTTCCCCTTCAGCGGTACAGGACTCGGTAAGCGTGTGTAAGCAAGTCTTTAGTGCGTAATGGCTCGTTAGCATCTTCTGTCTGTGGGTGGCGGATCGTCCAATGACCATCCCTCATAGGCTGTTGAACGGTTATCCAACCACCTTCTAAAAAAGGGATCCCCTGCTCCAAGGCTTCCACGGCTTTCCCGATGGAGATACGAAACTAAGTTACGAGTTTTGGTGGCTTAATTTGACATGAGATCCTGGTGCATCTCCTCCTAAAAGGATGGGCTCATGGTGATAATGGGCTCAATGGAGCCTAATCATAGAAGTGTGGGAGTTTCCGACCCCTTGAGGGAAGGGAGGTCTTTGGCTTCCTTTTGAACTCCGCTTTCACGTCTTTAAATCCTCGATTGAGCTAGTCACTGGCGAACGCTTCCAAAAGCGACCTACCTCTACTCTAAACAAGAGCCTTCGGGTACCAGACCCGCCTCAAAAGGTAGTGCGTCAGGATCTAGTATCTTTCCTGGTTTGGGATATTGGAGTCAAAGCTAATCGTCTATCGACGCTACTTTTCTTTTATCGTGGAGTTTCAGAATGAGTCTAGCTTCTTTCGAATATTAGATACTACCTTACTGAAAGAAATTATTCTATCTGACATTGAGCGGCATACTCCCCCGTTGTAGCAATCCTCTCTATTGAGTAAGGGAAGTTCTCTTTATTACATTCTCTGTGCTCACTCTTCTCTTCTAGTCTTTATATAGACTCTAAAAGGAAGCCTAAAGAAGATAGTTGAGTAAGTTAGCTATCCAGTGAATCATAAAGAAGATCTCTCAAACCTCCTATGAGATGAGACCTTGTTGGTGTGATCGTTTCCGCTGTGATTAGTGTGAAAGAAACCCCTGCGGATCTGATCGTATCGGGTGCTTGAGTATGAGTCAGAGTTGTTACCAATCCTGCAGTCTGCGCTTTCCACTGTAATCTAACCCATCTTTCTTTATCACCTTTCTAGCTTGATCCCAAGATGGATGCAACTTTGCTTAAGACTTGGCATTGGAAGTGGGATGGAATGGATCTCCTTCCCGCTTTACTTTCACTCTGATCTCGCTTGCTAACCGGTGTGGGAGGAGCTGAGTCCTTTCCCGAGTGGGCTGCCTAATCATACCCAAAGACCATCTCGAACTACCTTTCCGAGAATCTTCCGATAATCGAAGTGATTTCCACATCCTTACTTTTTACATTCGAAGTCTAATTAACTGCTGAAAATCAAGGACGGGCTTTCAGGCTCTTTTTTCACTCTTTTCAATCGAATCGGTGGAAATGCCATTCGTAACATCTTTGGCAACCCTTCTTTCACAGGTGGCAGAATTCAATACCACATAACACCTTCTTGCCAACTAAAGCGTCCTACTCTACCGCAGTCAGGGCTTAAGCGATCGAAGTGACCTAACCTGGCTCTGGCTCCATCAAGAAGGTTGGAATCTTCCGGGTCTATCCGCTCTTCAATACCTTTGCCTCAACTGGGATTTCGAGTACAACTGTCCCGCATATCATTCATTTAATTAGCTGACTGACCCGCTTCCGTTGCGATCCTTCCTTTTAGTAAAAGCGTGTCTGCAAGGCCTATTGGTTACCATTTGATAGGGGTACGAAAGCAGTTTCCGCACTGTAAGCCTATGCTTCTTTGTAAGCTTTCTCGTAGTTCATATCAGACTTGGAAGGTAACCCGCTTCCTGTGATCTAATGTGATGGCTGGGGCTAATGTGCACTGATCGGGACTACAGCTAATGCTGCGGGTGAGTCTAATGCACCCGAAGCCTGAAGTTAGTACTTGGCCGATTCCGCAGCATGAGATAGTCAAAAAGCTTGTGGTGCGAATGGAACGGGTCAATTTGACTTGTTTCTTCCTGATTTGACCGGATTGGGAAGATTTCGTTTTCGTCTCCTGGTGAATGGTAATACAAAAAGAACAAGACTTAGAGGGCTTGATGCCCCGAGAAAACGAAAAGGGGACCAGCAACCCAACCTCTCTGGGACAAAGAACATCAACACCATTTCCGATAGCCATTCCCGGATGGGCAAACTATCCCTTTCCCACACCAGGAAAGAGGGCACCGAAACCATGTGCTTAAATCCCCACATCAGGAACAGAAACCTCTCCCTATAAACCAATCCTCTACTCGTACTCAGGCAAACAAACTTCCTTACATTCGCCCCTCTAGTTTACTCTACCTCTCTTTCGGGATCAGTCCCGTCCCTAGATGTAGTAGTCAATCAGCGGGACATTCAAAGAAGCTATGCACCTTCACTAAATGTTAATGAAAGCAAGCCCTTTCATCCTAATCTCATCTACTGAAAAGGGGGCCGGGCGTAGCGCGTTCTTTTTTGGGACCTATGTGTAGGCTATTACAGACGCATCATTAAACACTTTGCGAAGCGCGGAACCCCATCGACTTTGCAAGTAGACGACTTTCCACTTGGGAATTATACAACCACCGAACCTTCTTTATCATGATCCGACCCACACCTAAGACCCAAGATTGAGCACCAGAGCTGCTCATAACAACATACCAAAAAGAAGAATGTGATGAGTTCATATTCTCCAGATTCGACTATAAAGCAGATAGTGACGATGAAAAAAAAAGCATAAGTTACCTCGTTCGTGCTCCCGTCTTTCCCGCTGCCATCTTCGGGGCCCCCTATCTCTTAAAGCTTCTATGCGACCCATGTAGCTATTTATTGGTGCCTTTGCTTCCCGCGGCTTCTTTTACTATAGCTCTGCCGCCATCCCTGCTATTACTTATGGGACTAAATCAATAGAAAAAACAACTCGATCAAGTGCGTATACTCCTTCCGCTGGGGGAACCGGGTATTCAATGGGCTATGAATCCGGATATTTACCCCTTTACGGAACTGAAACGGAGATTCCAGGATTTTTGCCGACTCAGGCGGGTAGTCCTTATTAGTCAAGCCTTGGCTCCCGAACGGGAACTGGATCCGTCCAAAGGGAAACGGATTCTCAATCTCAATCTGTATTTATTTAAAGTGGTTTTGTTTTCGTATATGGGCGATCTCGTGCTTTTACCTTTTACTGGGTCATTAATGCATCAATGGAGTCAATTGTTTCTTCCGTTTTTTTAGAAGTAGGTCGGCCTTGATGTATATATAGAATACTTCAGTTCCCACCTCCGTGTGTATTGCGTCTTTGCTTCAATCCGGGTCAACGAAGTAAACTTCCTTTCCTGCCGCCGAAGGAACCTGTACCTTTGCCGCTGGTGCTACTTCAATGGATTATGGGTAAATGTTCACGTTAGTCTCTAAAATAATAGGAAGGGATTCCGGGATTATTAAGTTCTAACGGGATCTGCCTTTGCTTCTGTCTCCACCTGTGCCCGCCTAAAAAATAAGCTTGAGAAATGATGGGTCGGTTGTGGATAGAGAGGTAGGGATCCGTATCAGGTTGGAATGCCGCTGTTAGTGTGGTACCTCTAGGGCTGGCTGCTCTCGACCCCTAAGGAGAGGTAAACGAATGCTCTTCGAATTGGTATCTAAACCCTAGTAAGTTCCTGCCACCTATGCTGCTTCCCCTGCTGATAGGTGATCAACGGAGACTAGTGCTTTTGCTGTTGTCTCTGCCACAGCTGCCTCTGCTGGTTCGTTTGGATGCTCCAACGTCTGCTTCAACCGGTACCAGAAACCAAACAAGAGATGGAATTCAAAATGGAACAGATGAAACTCTTCAACTAGAAGAATTCACCTCCCCCACCTTATTAAGCAATTAGTCTCACAGTAACTACTAGGCCTCACCTCAGCGGTAAGACCCTTTTTCCGAGGAGGAGCTACTAGCCGATCAAGCGGAACTCCTCTTCTGTCTTACTAAACCCAAGCTAGTAATAGGTCTGCAGCCCTCCCCCTCGTCCTTGCAGTCTTTTGACTCCCCACTTCACAAGATATTTATTATAATCCTAATGAACCATTAATTACTTTTCTATCTTATCTTTAGTAAGGTTGCTTTACATCCAGCTGACATAGATTCAGCTGCAAAGGCGGTAGTTTTAGGACCTGGACCGTTGCGTTGACTGTGAGCAGAGAACTCGTCTTTCACTGCTAGGTCAGCTAGCCTATTTCGTAGTTGCATTGGTAAAAAAAACCCCTGGAATTGCTTTACTTCTGCCTCTCATTACTTCAATTGGCAGTGTATCACGAGTGTAGGATTCCTTTTCATGTTACAGGTTTAGCATCCCCCATAGCTTTAGTTCTCGTATGTTTAGTGAGGAGATGATAATTTAACAGCAAAGATAGAAGCAGTGGATTGGCCACAAAAACCTCTTCTCTTTCTCAACGAGAAAATAAAGAGAAAGGAAAAAAGCAGAACTCGCATCTGCTTCCTAGGGAAAGTAAGTAAGCTAATTTCTTGGAAAGTTCTTTCGATCCGGAAAGTGGATTTACAAAAGAGATTAGAGATAGGTAAGATTTTTTCCATGATTAGAGAGATGAGATAGGACAGGATAAGCTAGGGCCAGTTCCCGGTCTCCTTATGCTGTAACAAGTGTTGGAGCGAAGGTATTTTCCAAGTTCTTCTCTATCTGACTACCAAGCAGTTGATTATGTAACAGGTGCTTAGCTTATACTTATAGTAAGCACTATATTGATCTTTCTTCTTTCTTAACTTAAGAGCTCTATAGCGCCTTAGAATGCGCCTTCTGTACCTCATGTGTGTCGTTAAACGTTGGTTTCTCAGTAAGAAGGTACGTAGTTACTCGTACGAAGTCACTAACCTGGTTAGGTCTAGGCTTGCCTCGTTATCCTTACGTGACGTGAAAGGCCTCGCCCGAAAGCGAGTGACATAGTCAATTACATCGACCCTCGTTCTTGATGTATGACGTAGGTAGCTTCGTCAACAGGAACTCACACCTCTACCCACAATCAGTTCTCTTGCTTGTCTGAACAGGACAGGCAGGGGAGGCATAGAAGGGAGTGGTCAATTCCCGAACTCCGTAATCAGTCTTTCGACGCTAGATCATTTCTAAGGCTTGTTATCATGAGTTTGATGGTCTGAATGTAGATCTCCCTTAGCCGAGCATAAAGCAGAACCATCTGAGCTCTGAGCACACCGAGCGGCGCAAAGCGAGCATTAAGGAAAGACAAGCGGAAAGTCAAGCCCCTTGCTGCCCAGCACTGAGAGAGCGGGGCCTAGGAGTGGAGCTAGCACCGACCAAACAAAACAATGGCAAGTCAAAAATCATTATCCTTTGAAGTGGATTTCGTTGAGCATAAAACCAGGCGAAGAGTCTAATTACTGCTTTTCTGTTGTTTTACTTTATAGGGTCATAGAAAAAAAAAGAAATAAAGCCGCTATGCTTCCTTCAAAGCACAGATCGGATTCGTTCACTGCTAAACAAGAGTTCCGAGTCGATTTGGTCTCAATCCTTTCTTCTCACTATAAATAGGTAAATCGCACCTTGGTTCTTACGCAGCATTTTAAACCTTTTTACGACTGTCTTTCCTCATTGGCTGTATTGATGCCATAAAAGACAGGAAATCGTAACTATTGAAATGAAAGAATCTAAGGATATAGGACAGGCCCTATAAAGTATCTCGTTTCAAAGAACCTGGTGAACTGTGCTTTTCTCTTCTCTTCTATTCACCTTAGACTACGATATCTCGAGTTGATCAGCGTAGCGAGACAATGGATTAATGGTATCAAAGCTATCCAACAAGGTAGGTAGCAACATATTCTAAGGATTACTTTCTGACTTTACCCCTTTTTATTCGGACTGGGAATTGGCAATAGCTTTTCCTCGAGTGAGTCCATGTAGTGAATTCGAGTAGTTTTTATTGCAACTTCTAATTGCTTCACCTCCTTCGTTCCATATGAACCGGCTTCTTCTTCCTTGAGTGCTTTACTAGGGCCTAACAGCTCTTTGAGTGATCGAGTGAAGTTCACAAGCTTTGATTCGTGTTTGCCTAGTTCTTTTGCTAATAAGGCAATGTCCATTGATTCCAGCGATTATGATTTCGGTTATGACGACAAGGCGCGAAATCCCTGAAGCAAGGTTAACATTTCGGTTGTAGGTGTAACCAACCTGCTATTAAGAATATGGCAGAAAGAAATAATAGAAAAAGAGCTCCAGTATAAAGGTCTTCATTAGTGCGTAACCCTATTGTATACCACCACTGATAAACACCGGAATAGGCGATATTCACTGGACCAAGAGCACCCCCTCGAGTAAAAGCTTCCACAGCCGGTTGACCAAAGTGAGAAGCAAAAATATTCTGATAAAGACGTTCCTCAGTAATATCATCATGACTCTCAAAGTCATGTGCGGTAGCAATACCAAACCAAATACGACGAGTAGTGGGGTCCTGAGCTAAGCCTTGGCTAAACCTTGGAAATCTTAATGCCATAATGCCTTTCAAATCCTCCTAGCTATTATCCTACTGCAATAATTCTTGCTAAGAAGCCCATGTTGTGGCAATTCCACCCAGAAGGTAATGGGTTACTCCTACAGCACGTCCTTGTAGAATGCTCAAGGCTAACGGCTGAGTAGCAGGAGCAACTTTTAATTTATTATGAGCCCAAACGATGGATTCAATAAGTTCTTGCCAATAACCACGGCCACTGAATAGAAAGATTAAACTAAAAGCCCATACAAAATGAGCACCTAGGAAAAAAAGGCCATATGCAGATAATGACGAACCATAAGACTGAATTACTTGGGATGCTTGAGCCCATAAGAAATCGCGTAGCCATCCATTAATAGTAATAGAACTTTGAGCAAAGTTTCCTCCCGTGATATGAGTTACTACCCCTTGATCACTTATACTGCCCCAAACATCTGACTGCATTTTCCAACTAAAATGGAATATCACTACCGAAATGGAATTGTACATCCAGAATAGTCCTAAGAAGACATGATCCCAAGCCGATACTTGACATGTACCCCCTCTTCCAGGTCCATCACAAGGAAAACGAAAACCAAGATTTGCTTTATCCGGTATCAACCGGGAGCTACGGGCAAATAGAACACCTTTCAAGAGTATCAATACCGTCACATGAATCGTAAATGCATGAATGTGATGGACCAAAAAATCTGCGCTTCCTAATGGAATAGGTAACAAAGCCACTTTGCCACCCACTGCTACTAAATCACCGCCTCCCCATGTTAAACTGGTGTTTGCTGTTGCACCAGGTGCTAAAGCGTGGGTGTTTTGTATCCATTGAGCAAAAACGGGTTGTAATTGGATAGCGGTATCTGAAAAACATATCTTGAGGACGCCCTAAAGCGCTCATGGTCCCCTTATTCATATAAAAAGCAAAACTTTTCACAGATATTGACTCTTAGATAGAGACCAGCATAGTATCTTAATTAACAGTTTCTTGAACTTGGTTGCACTCGTAAAGCGAGCGATAGCTTAAGAAAGCAGCGAAAGAAGATAAGGTGAGATTTTCTGACTAGCAAGTGGAGGATCATACAAGGCTCTAATCCAGTCTCTAATAGCGTAGTTGATGTGTCATGCTAGGAAGCTGAGCTAGGGCAATTTTTTCTTTTTTAACGCCCTTTCTCCCCAGCTTCTTTCTATGATTCCGAAGAGTCAAGCCCAGCTTTCGGGAAGGGAAGGAAAGAACTTCTAATGGGGAAGGTTTAGTAATGACCGAGAGGTTCTCTTAGATCGCGGGCAACGCTCATTAAAGTTTTGCCATAGATCTTAGGCATAAAGATACCTTTGACGAGATCACGATTGAAGTGTGTACAAACAATATTTGAGAGATTCTCATCATTCTTCAGTTCTGCTTTCATGAACTCCCTGAGCTCTTCAAGGATGAAAGAATAAACATCTTGGGGTTTGCCATCCGAAGAACGAATGAGATTCGTTCTCTTAGCCGGGGTTTCATCCAACAAAAAGTAACTTATGATCTGATATGCACTCGCTGAGGCGTCTTGGGTAATAGGTATGTTCAAAAAGGAATTCCCATAAGAAGAAGTAAACATTCCAGATAAGAACTGAAAGGGGTGTTTTGCTCCCCGAGAAAACTCGATCAAATCGAGATTTTGCCTAATACATTGGCTTTTAACCAATGATTAACCTCTTGGTTGGTGTCGAAAGACTTGTAATGGAATGCAATAGAACAATTAGCATTGTTGCGGAAATCCTTCTCACTGCTGATTGTTTTGCTGCTATCATCCGCAAAGACTATCAGGCTTCTTGCTAGATCACGATCATGGAAATGCAAGACACCACTGCGGTAGATTCGACCACGGAAATCCAGAAAGGCTGGCAAATAAAACTGATAGCCATCGTAGGCTTTAGCCAGATTGAGCATAAATTCTTCTGTGCGAGCACGCTGTATGTTCTTACATAAAGTTTGTAACAATTCGGAATAACTACATAAAGTGTTAACAACATTATCCTTCAAGTAGAAATCTCTAAGTAAGATTCCAACATCTTGGATTCTCATTGAAGTTAGAATACTTGGCATTAGTAAACCATTTTGAACAAAGTCTTTCCTATTATCCATAAGATGCGTCAACCAATTACTGTTGATTTGAAAGGGCTGACTCTGCAGCTTGTTCAGCACTCTACACAAACCCTCGAAACTGAAATCACATCCAATATCCATATAAAAATTCTTAATGTTACCGCAGCCGGAAACGCTCATATATATCTCCTGTTAGTGAACTTAAGTAACCCCCTGATAGATCTGGCAGACTTTTAGGGATATTATCACGTGGGGGTTTGACACACCCCCAATCTAATGGTTTACATACCATAGGAAGGTTGAACTTGATCGGAAGTAATGCAACATCCAAGTTGCAGACTGCGTAGAGATTACTCGGAATGAAATAAGAACCTTTCCTTTTCCTCAGTTCATAATTTTGATTCAAATCATTCATACATAATGAGATCAATTTCCTTTCCAACATGAATTGGACTAAGCTGGATCCGATAGGATACAATTTCTCAAATTGAGATTTATTTTCGTTGATTTGATCTGTAGACGATTCTACATGATATGTCTGATTAGACTTAGTAGTTCTATTCCTACGTCTTCTCAATAATAATGCTTGTCTCCTCACACTAGACTCAAGCTGTTCAACCAACGATGCAACACGAACTACAGAATTGTTATAATCAACATGATTAAACATCATACATAAAACATGAACTATTAATGCCTCTATCGTATATTGACCGAATTCATAAAGTAAGAAAATATCTTTCTTGTCAGATAAACATGACTTAAGATAGTCCTTTGCACTTATTGAATCAGGTTGGATTAATATCCTGATTAGATTTGGTACAGTCGTAAACATAGATTTTTCATCGAAAGTCATTGTAAGGTCCTCAATCTTCATTTGGATATTATATAATTCATTATTACTTAATGGGAATCTTGCTTTTCCATTATTCAATAGAACAAAAACTTGTTCTTTATACTGAGCTGATTTACTCATCAAATAATCAGCATATATCTGACTAGATTCATAGCTATTCAAGAATATTGTCCAAAACCGTATTAATTCTGTTTTCGTCTCCTCCTTTTTGGGAAAAGATTCCAATGAATGAGATACCCAAGCACCATTAGGTGTGCTATAACTGATTGTCTGTCGCATAATTTTTAGGGAGAATCTTGCCTAGGGAGAATGCCGCTGAAGATGAGAAAAAGACATCGATCTCTTACACTATACAATTTTATACAAACCCTGTTGTATAATATGGATATATAATGGTATATATCTTAAGCGTAACATAATCTAGATATATAATGGTATATATCTTAAGCGTAACAATAAGAGGGGGGTACGGATTTGCTAACAGTTCAATTAACCAGTGTTCTCTTTGCAATTGAATGCGTATCAGCTGTGATTGAATCAGTAAGCGCAGCAATATCCCTTCTTCTTGGAATAAGCGCTGCTAGTATAGTCTTTTTACGCTGGAACTTTTTCTAACTAGAAATTTCATAAGAGAAGAAAGCGTAGCCGTTCACGTTTCAGGAAATGGTTTTGTTGATGTAGTTGCTTGTACTTGTCTTTTGTTCTAGTGAGGTTGCAATCTCCCATGAGCTTTAGCCTAGAGTGGACCAGGCCAACTGGCGGTCCCGCGACAGCCGGGATAAAGATGCTTTAAATCCGATCAGACTGAAGAGGGAGTAGCTCTCTTTCAATTCCAAAGATTATGTTAGTGTTAAGCGCAGTCTTTTCAAGGAAGTAGCCGAGAGAATCCTACGATATTTCGAGTTGGATGAAAAGAGCTTGGGTTGGCCTTTTTCATTTTATTTGCGTTGGTTTTTCCAACGAAACGTTGCATTTTTTCTTTCGTTTTCGTATACACGCGATTCATAGCCATCGTGAGCACTCAGCCTTCCAGAGTGACGCAACTCTATCAACCTTCGTCTGGTCTCGCAACCTTCGACTTGCATGTGTTAAGCATATAGCTAGCGTTCCTTAGTCTCAATCACAGACAGACCTTTTTCGATCTTAGGTGGGCTCTACGACCTCGCAAGGCAGTTGCCAGACTGTTGAGTGAAAGCTCTTTCTATGACAGAGGGGAATCCCACAGAACACAGAAAGTAAAAGACTTAACCAGTCATCTCTTCTTGGACAGTCTTTTAATAGCCCGAGTTCATACACAAGGGATTTCCTTCTATCTCGATAAAAGTCCCGGTTTGAAGAAGTGGGAGGGAGGACCTAGCCTGGTGGACCCACGGAGCGCTAAGAAGCAAGTCCTCCTGAGATGGGATGCGGCGTAGTTGGTTTCATATATGAAGTGTACTTTATCTTAAGGTTAGTTTGAACAACATCTCGACATCCATTAGATCAACAAAACCCATCCCCGTCTGAGTAGAGACTTCCGAAGAAGTTTTCAAAGCAAGGGAGAAATGAACTTCTAGCTTGATTACCGGGAACCCTCTCTTGATATCTTGATAGATGAAGAACCCCTGGCCAAGCGCTCGGAAAGTGCTCCTCCAGCTGTCTGTCCTGCGGAGAGGTAGTTAGAATAGACTCCGAGACAAGAAGCTGACAGAGAAGCAAGGGTCTTGAGGGGTGAGCCCTATGACTAAAGATACACGAGCTCCTCTACACCCATTTCCTCGGAAAGCCCTTTTGCCAGCTTAGCGTATAGGGATAGCCCAAGGAAAGGAAGAAGAGCTAAAATAGTGATAATCAGATTCCACCTTGGAAAAGGGCTCAGTTGCTAGACTAAGCAGAAGGGCTGTTTTATGCCTTTCAATATCAGGCTCGCTGGCCTAAAAGGGGAATGTCAACAAGGTCTTAAGTGGATTCTTTCCCTGTAAGTATATTTTACTTTCGGATTTTCTTTTATACTTGAAGTTGAAACTTCTTTTCTTCCACCCTTCGATGAGCCAGTACACTTTTCACTCCTAAAGAGTTCGATTTGCTCTTCTTTATCTTAACAGAAAAGAGAGGTATGACCGAAGAGGATTCTTTTCAGTGCTCTTTCTTTGATTCATCGGGACAAATCGTACCAAGGCGACATAAACTATGAATCTTAGTTGCTTTCTTCTCACAGGTGCGGTAGCAATACCAAAGAAATAGGGAAGGCGGGGATAAGATTGAAAAAAATGTGCTTGAAAGGGCAGTCTCACTACTGACTAGATCAGGCGATCTACCTACTTTCCTGTGCCTAGTCACTAGTAAATAAATAAGCTTTCGCAAACAACAAAAGGATTTAGGGTCGATTGTGGATAGAGAGGTAGGGATTCTTATCTGGTCGGGATGCCGCTGTTACTGTGGTACCTCTAGGGCTGGCTGCTCTCGAGCACTAAATATGCTCGAGCTATTTATCTTTCCAACCGGTGGACTTTCTTCAAGAATAGCAATAAAAGACAAGGAGGAGGGGAAGAGTAAGGTCCTCGGAAGAACACCCTTTGAACTACTATATATCCAATTTTCTTCCACTTGTGACTCGGTATCCATACCAAAAACAAGGGAAGCCTTGTGTGCCCCTTTTCTTATCACTATAAATAGGAAATTCGCACCTTGGTTCTTACGCAGCATTTTATCTTACGAAAGTCTTTCCTTATTGGCTGTATTGATGCCATAAAAGACAGGAAATAAAAACTATTGGACTACCCAGAATCTCGTTTCAAAGCAAAGAACCTGATTCACCTTAGACTACGATATCTCGAGTTGATCAGCGTAGCGAAACAATGGATTAATGGTAAGCTATTATGGGTAATATCATAGTAATCCCTAGTCACTATATTTATATAATAGTAATGGCTGTAAGGGTTGAACGGAAAGGTGAATACGAAAACGGAGACTACTAAAATGAAATAGCTCGCATAGAAAGATTTAGGATTTTATTTTGGTATGATCCAACTTACCTGGAGTTGAAGTTTCCTCAATAGCTGGGGGTGGGAGAGAGTTTTCATAAGACCTAGTATCATAAGACTAGTAGGGCACTCACTAACTTTAGAGCCTGTTGGGTTAGCTTCTATGTTTTGAAATATCGTATCGGGTAAGGAGTTAGAACAGGCCGAGCCTTAACCAAGCCCTATTAGAAGGAGGAAGCGCGTTAGCTATTTCGTTTTTTCTTGCTTTTAATTGCTGGCTTTCTTTTATGAAGAGCTGGTTCCGGGGTCTCTCTTTATTGAGATAATCAAATTAGACTCTCTTTTCATCAGCCTTGAGTTGAGGATTCTGACCTAGCTCGATGACCCCTCTGTGAAGCTCTAGTCCTTTCTGCTTACAGTGCTGATAGTTCCGTGTCTCCAGCCTCTCATGCCTACCCCTCTTTCAACAAACTTGCTTGCTATCCCAGCGCGTCTATCCTTAGTTTTCGTGTCTAGCTTCACTAACTGTATTCCACCGCTTTCCAGATCTCGGAACCAGATCGATACCTGGCGTTGTTGACCTGGGAGCGAATACATACCCCAAGCCAGTCACAGATACGGATCGAGATAGAGATGTTAGTCCAGGGGCATAGATCGAGCAGTAGACTTTGAATACGAATTGGAATACAAAGTCTTCAATATCTTGTAGTTGTCATAGCTTTTTTCAATACCGATGAGAAATTGTCCTGTTTTCAAATACTTTCTTTCAGGAATGAGTGGGCCTCGAACGATTGATTTCTACGCTTTCCGAAAAAAATCTCTCTAATCATCCGGATCTGGGCTCAAGTCGAATTCCTCAATTGCTTCCGCTTCGGTGAGAGTAAGAGAGGCACTTAAGCCCTGCTTGCTTCAATGTCTTTGTCTTTCTGGACTCATAAGAGGTAGGAGTAAGTACGAGTGGTCACATAGCTATTTCATATATAAAGTCAAGTACAAATCCGTGAAATCAGATCGGGAAGTGGGTCTAAGATGTCTTTCGTTTTTTATTGTCTTTGTTCTGCTTTCAGCTGGAAAGAGAGTACTGCCTCTGTTCTATGTGTCAGGACCGGTCATGAGGCTCTAGTGCTACCTACTGTGCTTTCCGACTCCCGAGACCATTTGCCTTTCAATTCAGCTAGCTCTTCAACCCTGCTTGACAGAACATAATATCCTTTGATTTGATCCCGGATTCCATTCCTTGAATTGCAGGAAGGTCAGGTAGTCCAGGAAGTCTTCTAAAAAAATTCCCAATCTCGTCTATAAGAGCTGGTTCCCCCCCGCTATGCCACTTTATAGGCGTAATCACTGAGAGACTTCCCCTCTTTTTGTTAGTCTACCGGCTGGGAAAAACCCTCTCTTTTTCATTCCCTTCTTCTTCTACGTATGCCTATGCCCCTGATTCAGTAGTTTTCTTCAGGTTGGGTCGGCTACTCCTACTCCTTGATCAAAGACTCAGGGATAAGAGTACAGGCAAGTGAAGGGATTGACTAAGCCAATCATGAATGACCACCTATTCGGGGTTCACTTCATTCTCCATTTCAGGTTCTGCTATAGATTCAAAATTGCCTACTTTTGAGATCTGGGTACTTGTGGTCCAGTTCAGATTCTTTTCTTCCACACATTGAGGTGTGAGCTTGACCACATCCTAGGATTCCTCCCTTTGAAAGTAGATCATGGAAGAAAGTCAATAGGCATCTTAACACAGAAAGCTCAGTCTTTCTTCTCTTGGACCGGGCTAATTGCCCTAAGGCAAAGAATTGATGCCACTTGTCCTGAACAGCTAACTGTAATGTCTTTACCGATGCGCCCCTTTCTTGATTTAGGAGTTCGACACCCGGTTAAATATGTCTATCGCAGCAAATCCTTCTCACAGTCTATAGTTTTCGGCCTTGCTTTTCATAGCCTTATTTACCAGGAAAGATCAGATGGCATCTCTTAGCAAGAAGGTTTTTTCCCTAGCTTGAAGGTGGCGAGAGGGATTACTTTCCCAAGGAATGCTTACCGAAGCGAAATGTTAACTACTTGAATAAGAAGACCGGTGGGATTGAGCTTTCCCCATAGAACCCGGGGAATTGGGGATTGAGAGTCTCTAGGTACCAAAGGCCGATGAAACTATCTCAAACAATTGGCATTGCCTCGCCCCCCGCAACTCTTGTTTTGCTGCTTAAAGAGAGGCCTCTTCATTTTTGCTTTTTCTAGCCCGCATTCCTGCTGTTACGACGAGGTGGAGATCTTTTCTATGTCTAGAATTCCTGTGGATTGATGTAGCTCTTTAGCTCTTTCGAGAGCTTCCTTTTTGAGTGTGTAATCGAATTATGGTTATAGGTTCTTATCTGACGCTTTCCTTGCAAGAAGCACAACCGTAACGCTTTTCAGTGTTAGGTGAATCACTAAATTCTTTCCCTTCGTCTCCTCTCCCTTCGATCGAGTTGGAGTCCGGAGCCAAACCCCCTTATATTTCTTTTTCTTAGGCTGGGTTTAGCAGATGGCCTCGCCAACTAGCATCTATTAGTTAAGGGGGTTGGTTGGGCTCAGTAAAGTCTTTTAGGAGACTGTTTGAGGCCATACAACGACTTCCGAAGTTTGCATACACAACCTGACTCCCCCTGAGCAACAAACCCTGGAGGTTGCTCCATATAAACCTCCTCTTCGAGATCACCATGCAGGAATGCATTTTTTATGTCAAGCTGATGCAAGGGCCAATGAGATATAGCTGCTAAAGCAATAAGTAACCGGACTGAAGTAATCTTGGCAACCGGGGAAAAGGTGTCAGAGTAGTCAACACCATAAACCGGAGTATAACCCTTAGCAACCAGCCGAGCTTTCAGCCTATCAACAGAACCATCAGGCCGAAACTTTATCGTATACACCCATCGACAGCCAACGGTCGTCTTACCACGTGGAAGATGCACAAGCTCCCAAGTACCATTGGCATGAAGAGCAGACATCTCCTCAGCCATAGCTGCCCGCCATCCTGGATGTGATAATGCCTCTGCCAAAAAATCTATGGAGACACTCTCCCATGGTCTTTGTGGTACAGGCTACGACTCCAAGAGCCTCAGGAGTCTGTCCCGCTCGACCTTGTCCTGTTGACACACGAGGCACGTCTTCACATACTCAGCAACGTCGTCTCGCATGCCCGGCCCCAGTAGTACCCCCGCTTTTGCAAGGCCTGGTGGTCCACATAGACGATTTTGTGCCTAATCTAGCCGAAACTTCTGTACAGAATGTACTATGGCGAGTCCTTCTCTTTCAGTTGTGGTGTAATTTCACCGCTGCTATTTATTAGGCAAAAGGCGGTGACAACCTCCCACTCTACAGTGGGATAATCGAGTTTGGAAGGCTCTTCTTGAGCAATGACTCTTAAGGATGTGCATGTTTGGCTAAATGGTTAATGAATCTTTAATAGTCAAAAGGCCTAGAAAGGACGGACCGGACACCGAAAACCGGTCGTTATTGGAGTCACCATTTCCGTAATTTCAAGTAATTGATCCGGGTCTCTTTTGAATCCATCTTTTCAGACTTTATATATAAATAACTTCCCTTGATTGATTAGAAAATCTTGGTAGGATTCCAGGAAAATCAGGCCTTTTTACTTACATACCAAACCCTTTACCTGTGGAATTGGTGTTTAAACCATTTCTCAACCCTAGGTAGAACGATAATACAAGGAACTACGCGTTCTATGAAACGAGAAGCAAGAAAGAAAGAGAAAAAGCTATTAAAGATGCATTTTGGTTCAATCCTCCCTTTATTTATCTTTCTTTTATCGTCTTGACAAAAAACGGAAAAAGTCTTTGCCGCATCAATGAGAGAAAAATTCCCTCTATCGTGACTGATTCACCTAACGTCATAGCTAATCTCACTGTTCCCAAACTAGCAGCCCCCAAAACAGTCTTTTCCTCCCACCTGAATAGGAGTACTGATGACTGAGGCAAAAACACTCTGTTCATCACACTATACCAAGAGTGTTCTCTTCTCCTCCGAATAAATGCAAAGAAGTATATTTTACATTTTATCGCTTTGCATTTTAATAGTACCATCTGATTGAAGTTGAATGAAACCTCCAAAGATATGGATAGGTGCATAACCCCTATAAACACGTTGTATCATTGGAGAATCAAAGTTATGATTTACTAAAATCTCGTTGTTTATCATACTATACAATCCACCACAACCCCTTTCATAAAGTGGAATTATGATTTCATGTTGATAGCGAATATAGTTTAGTTTAGGACACAGTTGTTTTATTTCACTGTACAAAACCTCTAAGAGTATATTTGAAAATATATCAGAAAGAAAAGTCACTTCAGGAAAGCAAGTGTTATGCTTATATAGCGTGCCCCTTGCATCAATAAATGGTAAGTTGCAAAAACTATTGATCAAATCCACAAGTTGTGGATCATTAATAATAGTTTTGACTATCTCAATAAATCTGGATGTGGGTACAGTTATGCAAGAACTCGAGCAAGAGCTACTAAAGATTTGACCTGGAAAGATTGATGCTTCTAAAGCAGTAGTAGAATATTCCGATTCCGAGACTAACTATTCCTTGTGCCGCTTCCTATCTGACATGGGCAGGGTAGGGTGGTGGCTAACAACACTGTCTGGCTTGTGTGCGTGAGGTTGTTCGCGCAGGTACGATATCTAGTAAAGCCGGTTCATTATCTTTCTCGAAAACCTGATGGGACACCCAT
>JBBPDJ010000023.1:17131911-17143839 GCA_037974625.1 Cucumis cinereus
AGTATGGTCTAGTCTTCTTTCCAATGCCTCCTTCCTTGCCGCCAACGGAGAGTAAGCAAGCGACCTTGCTTGCATTCTAAGCGGAGCAATTTTTCGAGTCTACGAAGCTTCGTAGTTCTCCCTCCCCCCTTTGCCTCGCCATGCCATTAGATCCATAATGACTGGCGAGTCGGAACATTACGAATATAACCACGCGGAGCGCCGGACCGGCCTATCGAAGAAAGAGATCATTAAACCTATTTAGCCGAGCTAAGGTGTGGAACCCTCGTTTTTGAGTCTTTTTTTTTTATAATAAGCTAAAGGGGCTGGGAATCGCAAGAATTGAGAAGTCCTCCATTGAATGGGGTGGGAAAGAAAGGTTCGGAAATGGCCGGATTAGCAGGAGGAAGGGCGGCCCCACCTTGAAACAAAGGTTTACGTACATAAATAAAGAGGCTGGTTATGGCTTTTCCTTTGACCAACGGCTCCCTCTCCCTATCGGTCGAGCAGCTTTGCTCCTTCCCATCTATCTTGACCGGGAAGAGGGGGGAGGCCCTTGCGGAAGCCCTGCCCACCCTTCTCTATTTTGAGGGATCCGGATCCCTCATATTTAGGATTCCTGGCTTCCCGGACTCGTAACAGACGGCTAGGAACAAGAAGAGGGTCAGTAGTCTCCGCCGTTGCAGGTCCTTCTCCTTCCGCTGAGACGGCCCTTTTTTTTTACCGCGGCACGAAATCATGAAGAAGCTGGAATAACTCAGAAAGAGAGTGGCGCCTAGCCGTTGAGAGCGTCTGTTGTCTTTGTAGAGCAACAGTACGATCTTGGACTGGCCCCCTTCGCATGACCTAGAAAGAAAAATAAGTCCGTGCTACTATAAGGCCTCTAAACTCCTTCCTCAGGACACTGTTGCGTTGCCCATGGGGAGGGGGTAGCCCCGACTTCCATAGGTCCTTGGTTCGACCTCCTAATGAGAATTGAGGTCCTTGCGCGGGCGTCTCATCCCCAAGACTTGCTTGCTCCGTATGGAGTGCCCCGTGGTTCCTCGAGTGCCAGCCGCGGAGAGGAATGCCATCAACTAGGGCGCTATTGGCCACTAACCACTCGCTCGCCGGCCGCTCGGGCTCCGCGTTTCAAGTTCGTTATCCTAACCGTCTCCTCTGCTCCACCGGGAGCCTGGCCCCTTCTTCGATCTTATCTACAGCTTTGCTCCTCGGCTCCCTACAGCTCCAGCCGCTCGCTGTAATAGCTTGCTTCTCGGGTGGCTCGCACCCCGGGTGGTGCGGCTGAGCCAGAGTGGGCTCAGCAGTCGGCCTATGTTTCCGGGCGCACGCGTAAAGGCATGATTAGTTCCACAAATCTCACTGCACTGACCATAGTAAACTCCTTCTCGTTGTACCAAAATGGAGATCTGATTTAAACGACCAGGTACAGCATCACATTTGACACCTGAGGAAGGTACAGCCCAACTATGAGGTACATCAGCAGGTGTTACAATAATACGTAGATGAGTTTTGGCTGGTAGAACCACTCTATTGTCCACTTCTAATAAACGTGATTGACCCAATTCTAGATCATCTTCTGGAATCGTATAACTGTCAAAAGTGAGTGACTGTTCATCGGAACTGTTATAGTCAGAATACTCATAAGTCCGATACCATTGATGTCCAATAGCTTTGATAGTCATGGCTGGATCTACTACTACCTCGTCCATTGAGTATAAGAGAGCAAAGGATGGTATAGCAATGAACATCGGAATGATACTAGGAAAAATGGTCCAAAGAATCTCGATAGTAGTTCCATGAACAATCCTTTGCGGTATTTTATTTTTTTGATAGTGGAAATGCCATAAAGCGCGAACCAAGATCCGTGATACGAAAACAAAAATCAGAATGAGGAAGAAAAAGATATCGTGATGTAAGTCTATTATTCCTTGCATCATAGGTGTTGCTGCGTCTTGAGATCCTAATTGCCATGGTTCCGCTGCATCACAAGGAGCAATTGTGAGGAATAGCCATTTTAGAACAATCATTTTGTTTGGTTTCTTCTTTGACAGCTCTGCTCCCCCCCAAAAAAAAGAGAGACTTGTTCTTGCTCTCCCAATTCAGGAAGACGGAAATCGCCGGTTGGGTTGGTCCAACCAAGAAAGACATGGGAGTTGAGGAGAAAGTTGAATCCGTACGAGAAGCTGCTCTTTCATGAAGAAATAAGTGTGATTGCATTGCATCTCGATTAGGAACTCATATTCCTCTTGCTTCCCCTAAGAAACGGGGAACTCATCATCTTATTCAACTTCCTCTCCTGATTCTGACTCTTCCTTGTAAACTAAATAAAGCAGCAAAGCACCTCTCGCTCGTAAACTAGGTAATAGGCTTCTAACCGATAGGACTCAGATTCAACGGGGAATGAGACCTCTGCCCCTAGCTCACTAACCCACCCAAGAGGACTAATCTTCAACTGCTAACTCAGACTCTTCGGAAACTTACCTATCGGACTCGACCTATGATTCATGACATGAAACTTAAACAGATGAAACAGCAACTTTTGCCGGGCGAACGTACGAGGGCGCGGGCCGAACTTTGGCTGCTAACTTCTCTTTTGCCGGTGCCGGCCGATTCAAGGAACTTAGAGTCGAGCTTCCTCTTGCCCGAACTGACTCTTATGATTCAACTTCCCGAACAACCTATGATTCTTGCTTCCACTTAGAAACGGGGAATGACTCTTTTACCGCTCCGTGGGATGAATGACATGATACTGAAACGGATTCTACTGAAACAGCTTCAACTGAAACTTATTCTACTTCAACTTAAACTGCGCGAACTCGAGCTGACTCTGTTGCCTAAGCCGATGAAAGGTGCTTTGAGTCTTGATTCCCTGCCTAAACGGGGAACTATTCCTGTTTCCTGCCCAACTGACTCGTACTCAGCTGAAACGGGCGCGGCTTTCTCCTAATCTTCCCTTTAAGATGACGATGATTCAACTTCAACTGCCCTAACAGACGAGGGTGTGGCGCGGCTTGAGGATTCCCCTGAAAGTACTTCTTCAACTGCAACTGAAACTTCTGCTACTATTCCTGTTGCCGGGCGAGCAACCTCTTGATCTTCCCGATAGGACTAATATTCAACTGAAACTGCTCCCGCCGTAACTGTCCTCCCTGTAAGATATTCCACCTCCTAATCTGACTCTGGATTTTACCTAACAACTGATCCTTTTACCTCGGATAACACTTTGCCCTATGATGAAAGGTTATCAGCTGCTCTCGCCGTCACTCTTTCTCTTGCTCTGTATGAACCCTAACTTCTTATATGAAATTACTTAAAGAAAGAAGATGAAATCAAACAACAAAGGAAGCTCGCGCCCTCACTCTTTCACTTGATCTCATGCCCTTAACTGACTCTTCTCCCTAACACCACCACCAGTTTCCGCTCCCCTTTCGTCCGCTGACTCTTCATCAATGAACTTATCTTGCTTCCGATTCAAAGACTTTTCCCGATGACACTGTGCCCGCGCCCTCTGTAGAAAGGTCAGAGTACGAGTCAGATTAATAGGGTTCATTCGAAGTAGATGAAGAGGGTTCATTCAGAGGGGGAATCAGTTTCATATCGCCCGGCAGTAGAAGCAGGATCAGTGGTTTACGATGAAAGGGCAGATCCAGTTCACGCCACACCCTCGGACGTTTGGTAAGAGGAAGAGCCGGAGTTCCCCGCGACACAGGATGACTTGTAACGAGAATCAGCTGTAAAGGTTCTTCGGGCAGTTGCAGCTGGTGAGGAATCTTAGTCTGTTCCGCCTAAGCCCACAAAAGAGTAAGAAAGCGCTGTTGCAGTTTCAGCTCTTTCGTCTGGCAGGGTGCGAAGCGAAGCGAAGCCTATATTCAGAGTCTTAAATCAGACGTTCTTCGGCCTAAGCCCGCAAAAGAGGAATCAACTCAAGGAAGGGCAGTTGAGGATTAAAGGGAAGTTGAATGCCTATAATTCGATGTTTCGGTTGTTCGCGCTGTTTTTGTTTAATCTGTTTCCCGGTAAATGAATTAATAAAGAACAAGAGTTCCCGCGGGGAATCGAGACTCATAGTTGCTTGTTTTCATCCGATCCTTTACTCGCTCAATTCCCTCTCTCTTTGATTTGACTTGTACCTCTCTCCCTTTCACCTCACTCGGTAAAGCAGCTTCGCTTCGCACCTTTGTTTTGTCTTAGTTTTCCCTGTAAAAAGTAGAAGAAGTTCTTAGCGCCCGAGTACGTTCGGTAAGAGGAAGACTAAGCGAGACCGGCCGAGTAAGAGTGAATAGAAGCAGTTTCGGATGAAAGGTCAATAAATACATATAATAACAGACAGAAAACAGGAAGATAAAGAGTTACCCGTTTCGGCGGGGAAGCTCTACCCGAGTTCCATTTCTTCTGACTTGTTCCATTTAATAAGATAATAGTAGTAGCTGTGTAAGATCTCGAGTAAGCGCGACCGGCACCGGCCGAGTAGTCGAATGAATCTTCGGATTCAAGGTAACGATAAGAAGCTCTTTCCCAAGTTTCATCCGAGG
Organism: Cucumis cinereus; assembly: GCA_037974625.1. Taxonomy (NCBI): domain Eukaryota; kingdom Viridiplantae; phylum Streptophyta; class Magnoliopsida; order Cucurbitales; family Cucurbitaceae; genus Cucumis; species Cucumis cinereus. The sequence goes on from JBBPDJ010000023.1 coordinate 17,136,426, forward strand.
TAAAATGATAAGAATCAGTTGTTCGGCCCGCAACTGGAGGAATTCTCTCGTCAGCTCGCCCGGCATTCGAAGCAGTAGAAGAAGTTCGCCGCGCCGCAGTCTTATCGGCCAGTTACGGGAGCGGAGGAATATTTATGCCTATAATGATCATACCAAATCGCCTGCCCAGACACCACGTTTGCAACGAGGGCTGCCTCTGTTTCCGTGGATAAAGAAAGAATAGAATAGCCCTGGCACTGAAACAAGAGAGGAACCTCCTCCAAGACAACGAGAGAGGACTCAAGGCCATAAGGAGTGAGAGCCCGAACTTCACAACTGAGTTAGCTATCAGTTCAACTAGAAATGCCATTGAAATGAACTCTTTCATTAGAGACATTCTCTCACCTAGGCAAGGAGATAGAATCAAGAAGTTCTCGGGTAACCCTTCTTCAATAGGTTATGACTCCCTCTGACCATCCCCACTCACATTCTTTGACTTCTTTTGTTAGGAAGACTAGCTGATTACCGAACAGAAAGTACCACTATTTGGCACAGGGTTGATAGAATAGCCAGCCAACCTGTAAGCTAGTAGTTTGGTTGATAAAGAGAAGGAAACCGGCCTATAAACCAGTCAAAGACTACCGGTTTAGTTATAAATTAGACATGGAAGTACGCCCGCTGCTTCATCAAAGAGAGGTGTCAGCTTAATCCATTGCCGGAAATCCTTCCTGCAGTCTGCGCTTTCCACTGTAATCTAACCCATCTGCCCAGTCACCTGTCATTTAAAGGAAGGGGATTCCATCGTCGAGTCCATTCCATTGTGGGATCAGCATCAGCCACTCATTCCAAAGAGACAGCGGACGATTCTCTCTTCTTTGTCAGGAAGCTAGAACTCTTAACTAAACCTTAGGGTAGCGAGTGCACTACAAGTAGTAGGGCGGTAACGGTATAACAGTAGCTACGGTTGCTCTGGCTGTACGTGTCTTGCCTGCTTCTTGCTTTGGTGCATAGTCTATAGGTCCAATCTCATCTGCTAGCAGCTGCTTTCTTAGTTATCAAATGATTATGAAATAATATGGGACTGCTGTCTTACATGTCCACAAAAGCAAGCGCGCCAAGCTAAGAACAAAACAATACCCGTCCTCATCGACTTTTGGAAAAAAGGAAGATTTCAGCTACCTTCGGAAAACAAGGTAAAAAAGAAAGAAAATCGTAAAAGGCATAGTAGGCAGGGAAGGAAGCACCATAAGCTACAAGCTCCCCATCAACCGCCTCGGTTCGAGGTTTTTTTCCTTCGAGTAAGGTCCTCATAAAACAAGGTAAAAATGACCGGCTCAATGAGCCGCCTTTGAGCGGTGCTTCTCCTGTCGACTCATAGAAACTCGAACCAATCTGTTTTGTTCCACTTTGAAGCATGACCGGCACCGGTGCTGCTGCAACGGCCATCAACGGCAACAAGTGGCGTCATCGGATTCAGACTTCTGCTTTAGGTGATTCGGGAGCGGATGCGTCTCTATCTTTGGATTCTGAGTCGGATACTTCCTTCATATGAAGCGGATTCCCCGGTGTTTGCGTATGCGTCTGTCGATGCGTCTTCGGATTCGGCTTTAGAGCTGAGACTTCTGTTTCTCTAGTGGCAGCTGCTTCTTCAGATGCCGAATCGGAAGAAGAATAATCCGATTCGGCATCTTCAAGAGTTGAAGTTGAACAGGCGCACTCACTGAAGGAAGCCTTCCGACCCGGAAGAGGCCTATTCCGCTGGTTCGGATTGGGAAAGAGCGGGCACCGATCCTCTCTTTTAACCCTCGAAAGAGCGATTGCCGGGAATAGCAGGACAAAGACTCTCTTTTTCATATGTTGTGAAAACCGGACTCTGGTCTTCGGCCTCCAACTATCTTTCTTTCTTTAGCTAAGGACAAGCCAAGCTAGAAGTTAGAATAGAATTTCATAAAGTAATGGTCGAGATCGATATCGCCGGGCTAGTGCGGCTCGAGGAGAAGATAGGCAGCTCGACTCCTCGAGGAAAGGGCTAAAAAGGCTTGACTGAAAGGGAAAGGGTAGGGGTTGGAAAATGGGATTCTGGTGAAAGCGCTAGAAAGAGGAAATCAAGGATTGTCCACCATCAAGTATCTAGTTGCAGGGGGGACTGATTTCTGTAAGATCCGGGTAGATAAGTAGCTCGACTCGAAGAGGAGAGGGAGGGTGAACATACTTTTTTTTGAAAGCATTGAGTTTCCACTCTGATCAAGATATAGCAAGTGTGCCGGGGAAGCTTAAGTGGAAATGAAAGAATAGGGAATTGACATTCCTCAAATCTCGTTCAGTCCGTTTCCCAACTAATCCTAGATACGCTCTAGTACCTCGCGTAGTCGGTAAGGCCTTCCAGGTAGGTTCCCACTTCAACCCTTGTTCAAGGGGTATGGTGGAGATCCATGGACAGTAACATAAGCTCCCTTATTGTCCCTCTAAACGGGGAGCCCACATTATACAGAATCTTATCCATATCCGGAGGAGGATCACATATCGAAGCGAATGTGTGAGTGCCGACCCGTTTTGCTAGTCTAATTCATTTTGATATAGTGAATATAGACAAGTCAAACTGGATCAGCATATCTCCTCGGGATGAACCGCTCTGCTCTTTATCACCCTCCTATGAAAAGAAGGAATGATTCGGGGCAGTCCGGATCTAGTGAGGGAGACAGGAACAGATTGCACAAAACGAACAGGATCTGAAGGGTTACCCCCTATAAATAACATAAGAGAGAGACTACATTGCTTTAAGTACAAAGCACAAAATAGCCATCCCGACTTACGCCCCATCCTGAAAATATGCTTACTTATTAAGTCAGAATAATCCTTGGTTAGACCGTCCTGTATGACTAATTTTTCCTTATTCAAGAGTCCAATTAGCATACGAGAATCTTCCAAAATCCTCTGCCAAGTCAATGTATACTAATGAGAGATGAGAATAGCGACTTATCTGTTATCATCGTTTATTTGATACTGGAGGTCGGCTCGCTCTTTAAAGCATGCATCTTCACTTAATATGTGAATAAAGAAGACACACAGTGGTCGCTGACCTGTCGCGCCACTATGGTAACTAACACTTCTCACTCTCCCACAGAACAAGGGGGAGAGACCTATATTGCTACCAGTCCCCCTTACCGTTGACTGCTCGCCCACTTGGTCAGCAGAACTGACCATAGGATGGCACCAATGGTACTAACACTGGATAGTGTACCTAGATAGTGTACCTAGGTTTGAACTACCTAGATGCACTATGAGTATGAGGTAGTCTGTTGTATATCCGAAGACCACAACAGGTTCCTCGAGAGTAGACTTATAATGCTGCTAAAAGAACGGGAAGATCTCATTGTGCGTGCTGTCACCCGAGGTCACCGCAGAGGCTAGAAGGCTCCACTCTTTTTAGTTTTAGAAGGTTTCAATTATGAAATGAAATAAGTGTCTGTAGACGTTTGTTTTCATGTCTGGTGTTCTTTGTCTTTTTTTATTTATAGTGGGGGGAGATAGACTCCTATCTATGCTAACTATCTTAGTTTGGTTTTATTTGTTATGTTTGCATGTATGGTATGGGAAAAGCCCTAGTGTAAAATGTTTACTACTTAATGCTAATAGAATAATGAAAAAAGACTTTATCCAATAATCAAAATGAAAACTTTGACTTTTAGAGTAGACTAATCCGGGAAAGAGAGTAGGTGGTTTTTCAGAGATAGATAGAGATGGGTAAATAGGAGGTCGTATTGGTCGTGGAGCAGGCCACGAGGAAGGGTTACGGGCGTTTCGACTTCCTGAAATTCGGAGATTTAGAATATAAGAGAAGGTTGCCAGTGAGGTGGTTCATGTGAGAGACGAAGATAGCCACTTCTCCAGGATAATCATCTTCTGCATAAGCTTGTTAAGATGAATCATCAACTGGATAAGCTGCATCATAAGATAAGCTTTCCACGGATTCAAAGGGCTAGTAGGCCCCATGGCATGTAGACCTCGCTCCAGCCTTTGCGTCAGACATTCTTCTTCCTGGCGATTCATAAGGTTCATCCCTTATGATCCTATAAATCTATCTATTTCTAAAAAATAGAAAACATGTGAAAAGCTCGGGGAGTAACACGAACGATTAATCTCTGCACACAGTCCAACAGACTCAGAGCGGAAGGGAGAGGCTATAATGGATAGGGGCTGCTGCTGGCTCTTATTTATTGGTCAATACAGCTTCGGGCTTTCAAGCATTGAGGCAGGCATAAGCCCGGAAGGTACTTCCCCTCAGATGAGAATAAGGCACATAAGGAGGAAGAGGCAGATCAATGAAAACATCCGTAAAAAAAAAAGAATTAGGGTTGTCCCTGTTAACTAGTAATTTATTCTAATAAATTCGTTTTCCCCCCCACTAAAAAAAAAGTACCATACCTTGGGCGGATAGCGGGAATCGAACCATTGCGGGCAGGACAATTCAAACTGACTAACCGGTTGTACCCTCACCTCATTACTCTGAGGAATTGCTTTTTCTGCTAGTGAGAGATGGAATCGAAATGATCCAGTAGAAAATGGTAAAGGAACCACCTCAGCATCTGGAAGTCCTTCCGTAGCAACTCATCCCTCTTTGTCAGGTATAACTATTGAACTCGGGGCTTATTACTCTACTCTACTGCCTTAGCTAGAGGTCGATCGGCCCAAAACCATACTCTATCGAATCAGTGGATTCCGAATAGTATACTCTATATCCGAAAATCGTTCCTTTCCTCGCTTCCATTTATGGGTTAACTGCTTCTCTGGACGTGGAATAGGTCAAGGTGGAGGGTACAGTTACCTCATCTGCTGCAGGGAAGACCCCGGAGGGAAAGAGAGAGGAAGCATGCTAAGTAAAGAAGAATTTGAGTCAGACTCCGCAGCTTGAGATGCAAGTGAGCTAGTAAGAGGATTAGGAAGGATTCGACACGCATATCTGTCTAGTCCCATTGTGAAAGTATAGGATTTTTTTTTCTTACTTTCCTGAAAGCAGGGATAAGACATGCAAGGTTCGATTCAATTGACTCGACTCCTCTGAGACTTATACGGATAGACTCGTTAGACACGCTATTAATGGTATAACCCTAGACTGTTAGCTCGCCTGCGCCCAGTACTCTTTCACTTTATGGCTAGCCCTAGTCTTTTTTGCTAAAATCATTATAAGCTGGATCACTGGCTTGAAAACATTAGCTTGATTGAACTGCACTGAATTTTTACGTATCCACTAAAAGAAAAGCTTCTCGTAACGGGAGTGAGTGCACCGCAAGACCAGACATTGATTGGAAAGCGATATTCAAAGGGCGATGGTCAACTGACTATCGCTCTCTTAGTTAGGAAGGCATGAGAAATGTAACCTTTTCCTTTGATTGCCAGAAACCACACGATCAGCATATGGGAAATCGAGAGGTGACGTCACTTATTAACAGAAATATCTTTCTTTCTTGGTGGAAATCGCCGGTTGTTTTTTCCACCAAGAAAGGCATGGGAGTCTTTGGACATTGCTTGAGATAAGTCAAGACATATATACGCAATATTTTGAAAGGCGAAGAGTTAGTACTTTTTCCTTCTCGTAGTTCTACTTGTTAATTAAAAAGAGCGTATAAAAAAGGGGTTGCAGCCCAATTCCTCATTCGATTTCTTAATCGATAAGCAGCCCGTAAGTAAGATGAAATCGTCTTTTGCTGGTGAACTCCTTTTTTTTAAGTGTAAGATCGAGCGGAGAAAGCGGAATCAAAGAAGAAAGCGAATTCCGGGATCTGGATGCGCGGGTCAGAAGTTTTTCAACTCAAGCAAAGCAAAGGGCGCATTGCGCACAAAACACAAAATAAGGTGAACGGTACTTTGAACACCCGGAAATATCCATTCTAAAGTTAGAGGTCGAATCGTGGGTCTTCTTTATATACGCCGTGGGTTGACACCGACCTAAGAAATAGATCTTGTTTACGTTTAGCTGCTCCGTTGTAAAGAAAATGTGTCTGTATATTTACTTTCTTTTAGACTAGCCGTGAACGCTAGAATGATCAAATGAAATAAAACCATAGGTTCTTGATAGGAGGGCCTCCCTAAAGTCAGAGAGATTGAGACTGAATAGAACGCTTTTAGTAAAGACGAAAGTCCCTAGTCGTAGGATTTGGTTTGGAGGAACTCCCTGAAGTAGCCTTAAGGAAAGGAGGGCATTTAAAGACAAGCAAGGGAGGATACCTACATAGTGAAAAAGACCTTAAAAGGGCTATAGGCCCGCCTAACATAAAGAGGAAGAATCATACTACCCACATCACATTGTTTGCCTTTCGACAGAAACATTTCCCTTAACCGTAGTAGGCAAGCAGGTAAACTATATTGTTCCCAGAGGCTTTCTTTAAAGCATCAAAACTCAGGGTATCACTGGCAGTTCCCGGGAAAGTTCTCTCGATCCGGCCAAAAAACGAAATTTCGACTCATCAAGATTCAATCTATTTGGGGGGTGCCCGAGCCCGGAAGCTTTAGTCGAACCCAAAGTCTTGGTAGGGTCCCTTCTTTCTCTCTTGTTCCACGACCTACGAATTTAGGAAGAAACGGGGAGTAGGCGCATTTCAGGGAATAGGAATCAGTCCTCTTCTTTCAGAGCCGGAAGAGAAAAGCTGAAATTGGTCTTTTCGAGACGAGACAGATTAGGGGAGAAGAAAGACAAGAAAGAGGAGACTCTTTCAACAAGGCTACGAGTTCTGGCATACTTTACTTTAGATTGGCTGTCGTACTTTCCTTTATAAAGGATGTCCTACTTCTATTTAATATTTCATCGAACCCTACTTCACTCAATCAATCTCCTAATCTTAATCCTACCACCCTTACTACAACTAAACCACCAACAGCGGGAGAGCCCACATTCTGACTATAGAATGATAGATGTTCAGCGCATTCAGTAAGGCTAACAACTCATTCTCTAACAGGAAAAGAAAATGAGAAATCTTATCAAGGGAAAATGCTTCTCCACAAGAATAATTCCTCTCACTTTCCAGTGAAAATCATCATTTTTTCTTTTTCATATCTAAATATGGTTTTTATCGAAATGAAATGGAAACTCTTTTGTTATATGCCCTATACCCCCAAAATTTCTTTGGTAGATCCTAACACGAATTATGTACACAATGAGGATCACAATCATTGATACAGTTTGGGTACCAAGCTATCAACTCAATATATTTACAAAAAAGCCTTCGATGTAGTGATGACATTTTGATACATAATCAATCCTATTTGTTTTTGTTTATTATGAAAATGAATCGAATCCTATCAAATCTTTATATATATCCTTTGAATTACTCAACTATATCCTATGAATTTCATTTCGCACCGGAAACTATTCTAGGAGAAGTTCGAATCCGTTTCGTTCGGATATTGATCGGTCTTGGTTTGACATGGTTTACGCGTT
>JBBPDJ010000023.1:17155502-17165935 GCA_037974625.1 Cucumis cinereus
AAGGGACCAAAAAGCCATTCTTCATATACCTCAGCTCCGAGAATAGAAGTGGTTCGTTTTGTTTCTATACGCAATTCAAGATTGAGTTTGTGTTCATGTTGGCGATTTCCGATGTGAATTCGGCCTCACGTAGCTCGCCTTCCTACGGGTTCCCTTACCGACCTAGTGACACACCAACCACGCCCCTTCCCTTTCTCCGATCATAAAGCCTTGTGATCTCTTTATTTGTCTTTAATCTTCCCTAAATAAGTAAGGCCCCGTTCTTTCTAATTCAAAAAAGAATAAAAAGTTTCTGTTTATGGATGAAGTAATCGGAATGATAAATGGTTACGATTGCGAAAACCGGAGAAAGTCGGGAACCGTCGATTACCTTTTGAATCAAAGTAGCAAGGGGCCGAGTACTACGACTACAGGGGGGCTTCGTAGACAGCCCTCGTCGCTTCTTTCGGGCGACTCGCTTCTCAAGTGGGTGGCTTGGTAAGCAAGCTACCTTCAGCATTGGTAAAATGCCTAAATAGGCCGGAATGGTGGGTAAGGGGGCCTCCCTACTTCAATGGAAAAGGGGGGTCGCCGTTTCACATCCGCTCTTCTAAAACAACCTTTTTACCAACATGATCACGAACGAAGACATAAAATTGCGTAGATAGGAGGAGGAAAGGAACCAACCCACTTGTCCTGATCGGAACGCTTGAAGGAGGAAAGAGAATGGTGGCCCCTTCCGTCCAGGGGACAGCGTCGGAGAACAATGTCTGGGACAGGGTGAGAACCTTCCGTTGGTTACGCCCTTTAAGTGTTGGTTCTTCTATATTTAGATATTGATAGTGAACTGCTTTCAAGATCGTTGACTTTCGCGACAATCTTACTGACTGAAAGGGGGATCCGCTCAAACATGCGAAGAACGTCCGAGACGCCTTATATTATAGAAAGGTTTGTAGAAAGGGGCTTCAAAGCTTGTAGTTTAGGGGTGCGCTTCTTCCAGAACCTATACTTTGTTCTGCAAGAATTGCTTTCTCTGATAGAGGCTCGCTCGCTGTCTACTAAATAACCCCCCCTATCTTTACTAAAATCTTAAATCAAGTGAAGTAAAATCAATGAAGTGAACAGCCCAACCTTTGAAGCTTTGCCGGGCAATCGGGATCTATTGTTGAAGCCTTGGCTGGAACCTAATTCCAAAACACGCTTATAGTATAGGAAAAAGCTTCTCTTTGATAGCGGTCATAGGGGTTCTGAAAGGGCCTGCTCGTAGATAGAGATTGAGCCCTGTTCGAGGGCAAGGGCGGATGTAGCCAAGTGGATCAAGGCAGTGGATTGTGAATCCACCACGCGCGGGTTCAATCCCCGTCGTTCGCCCATCAATAAATGGACCATTTGTTACGAAGACACAAAGCAAACCTAGAAAGGATTTTTTCTGCAAGCAAGTCATCTCGAGGCTTTCAAACGCATCCAAGCAATTGGTATCCGATTAAAACATAGAAACCATTCGCCTTGCCTACTTGCTGAAAGCACAAACAAATAGAATGAATGGCTGATCATGAATTCTATTAAGTTTTTAAGACCTCACCAATCCGCCTTACTTAACTTAGTTCAAAATGAATGAAATGAACCCCCGAATAAAGAAAGAATATCCCCTCCCTTTTATTAAAGGGGAGCCCCTATAGACGTAAAGACTTGACTTCACTAAACCGGCGCTACTCTTTGTCTTGTCGGCTCCTACCATTCGTTCTTCGTCTGCTCGTTGAGTGCCGTCCTTCGCCCTTTCTCCTTTCTAGTAGCCGATCTACTTTCTTCGCCCTAATCCATAAGCGAGAGATGGTCCTGAAGTTGCCTCTTTTTGGTAAAAAGGTTGGGCGTAAATAGCGCCTCTAGACCAAGTATAACAGCGGATATGAAGCTTTGACCTTACCTTTTAAAGCTATTACCGTCGGCAGACGCTTATTTTCCTTGAAAGCCTGAAGCTGATTCAATCTCTCTATTCCTCCGCTACGGGCAACTTTTTTTTCAGTCAACGGGATCGGGGACTGGACGTCTATTTATTTAACTGTATCGCTTTGGTCGAAGAAAGGCGGATGCCTCCGCTCGGTCAACCGTCTCTGGAATTGCTGCCTTTTCCGGCTCTGCTTCCACTCCGCCCACTATCCAGTGGATCTTCGCCTGGCTAGGATTCTGACTCTCGAACGGGGGAATGCAACCTATTAGATTGTTGACCCGGCCTCTGAGTTCGTTTTAGACTGAAGGAATGTTCGGCCTATTACCAGATATAGGTATGGAATTCTTTTTACCTACCGGGTAGATGTGTGCATTTGCCCTCTACCCATACCTTTGCTATCTATGCTCCAACCATGATAGCGATTGGTGCTTCTGCCGGGGGTTCAACCAGCCTGGATAAACCACTTCTAGCTTTGGTTTTGCCTCATACCACGAAAAAGTTCTACTCTACCGTATATTCTTATAATATGCATTTTTTAATATCGTTCCGGACGCTCATCTTTCCTTTACCGTCATCCCGCGCGGAGTTACAGGCTCGGGTTAAACACCCTTTGAGGCACCTTTTCTTTCTTTTTTTACTTGCATCAGCGGCGTTTGCTTCCTGGGTGCGCGCGGTCCCAAGTCGGTTGATAAGTTTTTTTTACCATCTCTTCGGAGGAAGGAAGCTCCCTTATTGACTCATACTTGTTTGCTTCTTCCTCCATCAGAGGGCCTATCAGCTCTGCTAAAATCATCTTTCTTTTTTTAAGTCCACCTTGAAGAGCTCTTCCCCCCTCTGAGTCCCATCCAAGCATATCTACGAGACCTGCGGATCCCCCTTCATCTTTCGACTGAGCAATAAAAGAAGGGGTTAAAGCTGATTGAAAGCATTGATTTGACCGTACCTCTTTGATTGCTTATTCTTCTCATGTCTTTGACCTTCTCGTGATAAAATTAGTTTTTTATTAGCCCACGTCCTATCGTTGAAGTTTCGCGCATATCCCGGTGAAGAAGAGGCCCTAGGTCTGGTTTGGAGCTTTCTCTCTCTCAGTCGCCCCTGGTGTAAAGGAATCATGGTTTGGTTCCGGTAGCCTCATATCTCCTACGGAAGGTGGGTCAATGAACATTAGATACGTGATCACATTTGTGCTTTCGGTGAATCGCCTGCACTCTCTATCTTTCTATTATAAGTTTCTCCTTCCGCCGGAGCGGCTTTCAGCCTTGAACTCCCTTTTCACTTAAACTGCACTTCCTTCGCCGGATTCTTCCCACCGGAAGGAAAAAAGACGGATCTTCGGATTCCGCTCCTTTCTCTTAAAGCTAGGGCATCCCACCGATCAAAAAGGGTGAGCGTGCCTTCCCCTTCTTGCTCAGTTGTTCACTGAGCTAAACCTAAACCATTCCCTTAATAAAGAAAAAACTAGCCCCTTCCCTTTTGCTTTATGCTTTCTTTTGAGTGATTTTCTTCATCAATAGGTGACCATCCCATACAATACCTTTGAGCATTTCATCTCCCTTCCTTTCTATCCCTATTCCTTTCTTCTTTCTCCTTCGAAAGCGCTAGCTTCCCTTACTTGTCTTAAGGCTTCATTCCAGTCATCACACCACCAGGAGGGGTTCGAAAGGGCCACAGGGGGGAGACATCTGGTTCGAAAGGACCAGGAGTGGATTCCATTCTTAAGAATGCATATCTTCTTTCACAACAACCATGGGCTTCTTCATTCCGAGTAACTCCTATTCTTCTTTAGACTAGGGTCACTCCTGCTCGAAAGCGATTGAACTCTCTTGGAAAGACAGACCCTTGCCCGCGTGAATGGAACAGTATTGGCTCGTGAGCAACGTTGATTCTTCTCAACTACCGTTGACCCTCCTATTCATCTTCTTTATTCCTGGTGTGCTCTCTGAGCTTCATCTTTAAAGCATGGAATGCACCAATCAAAGACTATTTCAAGGAAGACAAAGAATGTTGTTAAAACGCTCATTCTCGTTGCTGAAATCCCATTTTCTTATATCGAGCCCGATCCTTCTTCGTCGATCCTCGCGGATTAGTTGCCCGTAGGATAACTTTTTTCATGAAGCTAAGCTGGAAACACCTTTTTGGGGGCATCGATCCGATATTCATAAGAACCCTGAGAAAGCTAAATCCCCAAAGCCCTTATTTTTTGCTTGTTTCAACCCGGCCTAAAAGCGAAGATCATAAGCGGGTTCCTTCTTCTAACTGATGAAGCTCATCCCGGTGCCAAGCATCGGATTAGGATTCTTCCCGACGAGTACAATCAGTAGGACAAAGAGTGGAGAGGGGAGGCGCGAAGCGAAGAGTTGATGCGAGAAAAGATGGTTAAACAAAGACTCTTGCGTAGTGTCCCCTTTGGGGAGCATATCAATCTTTCTTTTCTCTTTCCTTTCTTAGAAACCCGCTTCAATTCGTGAGCCGGGCGCGTTGAAAACGCTGGGCTGGGGGCATCAGTCAAGTGAAAGAAATGTATCAGGCCCTATCATTTTTTTTCATTAGTCTTATTTCCTGATCATTAGAATAAAGGCGCGCTGTCACCTAGCGAAGTCTCAAAGTAGGAGATAGCGCTTGGTGATCTTAGTCGAAATCCAAGACTTCTCATTACTCATTCCCAGTTCTTTCTAAACTTTTCGGCGCCAGCCCTAAATTGAAAGTAAGAAAGGGATGCACCCTTCACTTCAAGGGAATATCAAGCCCAATTGAATCAATATGTAATAAACACGAGCAGTGAACAGGAAATTCGAAATAGAATATGGGCGGATGTTCTCGAAGTTGATCTGCTAGCCTTTTCATGAGACTGGCACCTTACCCTCTGTGAATGGAAAAGCAGGACACTTTTTGATTGATTGCCCGGAAGTCAGGATTGTTTCTAGCTCGCAGAATGAGGAGGATTGCTTACCGGCTTAGCTCTGCAGAACCAAGAGGTTTCCTTTCATTCCCATTCCAGGAAAGCAAGCAAGCTGACTTCTTCTAGCTGGGACTAGCTAAGGAGCTCATTCCGAGTCGAGGATTTCGTTTGCTTTCTTTATTGCTTTGTCTTAAGGGTATATGTGTATGCGGTTGTAGGCCTGTTCGCATTGGTTTAGCCTTCTCAGAAGAAGGGATAGCTAGAGCCCATTTATCACACGTTTTCGATTAACCTAATGGCGATTGCTGGATGCAGGGAATCCCCTTTCGTTAATAAGTAAATCAATGCCTGCTTGCCCCACCTTTTAAGCCCGCCCTCTTTCATTGACTGACGAACTTAACTCTAAGCTCCGGTTTTTTACTGCCAGGCTGTACTTAACTGAGAAGGACCTCCATCATGACTTGTTCACTTCCATCACTGAAAGGACTACGCTGCCTTTCTGCCAGAACTGGCATTTCTCATTCCTTGCTTGACCGCCGTACTTTACTTAAAGGTAGACTGATTGTTTAGGAAAAAAACTTCCAGCAAGGTAAGGCTTTGCGGAGGGAAAGAGAAGTTTTGAGAGAGATAGGGTAGTATTGAGAATTCCAGCCCGAAATATGAGCCAGTTACTGGGGTTTTAACCTTTTAAAAAGAGACCTTTTTTAGGGAAGGCAAGCCAGTCCCAGTCGTTGGGCAACAGTCGCAGTTTCCTATTTTCTTTGTGGGTAAATAGGTTGAAGACCTCGCCTATAGGGTTTTTCCCCGGCGCACAGAAAGAAAAAGAACCGCAAGGATTTGAAAGCAGCCCGACGGCGATGGGGTTCTCATGCTTGCTTTTTAGGTTGAATAATTGCCAGCATAGCCATAGGCAAAGAATAAGGTTTTCTTCACTTGAAGAAGCCTAGACTGGAGGCTCTTCAGTTTCTCATTAATTGGTTATGGTGATGTCAAGACTCTTCATTCCATATATCCACTCTTCCACTACGTAGGAAAAAGAAGTGTTCTGTGTCCGAGATCGTGGAACCGAGTTCCTTTTCAAAGGGTCAAAATCGTTGCATCAAAAAGTACAAGATTTTTAGCATCTTGGCTTGGTTACGCACTTTGTCTTGCCTTCTTTCTCCAGGAGCTTTTTTTTCTTTTGATAGGAGGATCCGGCCCTCCGTACTTCTAGGTACCCTAGATCACACAAAAAATGTCTTCAACTGGTATAGATGAACCGGTATGTTTAGTGGATTACCTTCTTGGTCGACAATAGAACTGCACCGCCTGAAAACAGCACTTTGAATCTGGTTCAATCTATAAGTGGGACGAAAAGAAGAGCTTTCGTGGAGTAGTCGATGTTCCACTTCCAATTTTAATTTCTATCTATATATTTGGAGAGCCCCGCCCTCTTATTCTTCCTTTCCCAAAGAGGGGTACGAACGGTTGTCAACAGTAAGAAAGTGGTTATATATAAGCAAAAAATAAGAGGGACTTACTTTCTTTCAGGGAGGAAGCATGGGCGGTGGGAAAAGATCGATAAAGATGAGGGATGTAATAAGCTGGCCTTTCAGGCTAGAGAAGAAGCGCTCAGCCCATCTTTTTCTATACAAGGAGAGGACGACGACGGAGATTCTCCTTTTTTCAACCAAATCCAGTTAAGGTCGAGGAGATCCCCTATAGAACTTTTTGTTCTCGCATTCTCAGGTCGGGCCTATAATGAGTTGCCAATCGATCCTGCCTTCTTTATAGCCGCAAAAGAAGGACTGTATATTCCACCTTGGCGGGGAGATCCGAAAAAAGACAGTGTCTCCCACCCTCTACTGAGTCCTCTCAATCACCCTCTTTTTTTTTCTAAGAGTGCAATAACATTAGGAGAATGGCAGCTCCTTTAGTGTGTGAACTCGAAGGGGGTTCCTTCCCCACACACCCTGCCAGAGTTCCGACAAAAATAGTCCACTCTTTTCTGGTGGCTCTTCCCGGCTGGCCACCTCCGCCTCAGAAGAATAACCAGCATTCCAACCTTCATCTTTCCTGAATTTCTTCAATTCTCCCGAATCAGTCTGACCATTCTCTCACTTGTGGTTGCGTCACCTCTTCTCTTTCCAGTCAAAACCTTCCTTAAGTAAAACAGAGCCAGTCAATTTGACACACACATGGGTGGAACGAAAAGTCTCATGATTGGAACGATCGGTCACGTAGGGAGGAGCTCCTTTACTCTGATCGATCCATGGAAGTAGCGGGTCGAGGTGAATGAAAGAGACAAAAGACAGAACTAAGCTATGGGGGTGTTTCAACCCGTCTTGCTTTTAGCTCTGTTCCCGCGTCGATGTGAGCCCTTTCCTTTTTGCCCTGTTCCTAGCACCAAGCCCTCTCGAGAGGGAGGAAAGAGAGATGGGGATTGAGGACGCGGATCGGAATGTTTTTTTATTTTTTTTCAATTGGAGAAAAGTGTTCAAGATCGACTGCTAAAAGGTGCGCATTGAATGGCTCCCCTTAACTGGAGGACAACTTGAACACTTTCTTTAAGCGGTACTGCCACTGAGACTTCACTTCTTATTATAAGACTTTCATTTTATTGATCGTATATTATTATTCTAAAAAAATTCTGTTAAGGGCAGTGAGTGTTCGAGTTTCAGATGACGCTCTTTTTTTTCATCAACGCCTGGCCTTATCTTTCTCTCTATCTATAAGTATAAACACTTAGTTCCGGCCTTCCTGATTGGATCTTCTTTCTACCCCCTCTTCCCAATAGGAATGGAAATCGACCCTTGCCCAGTTCGAACCCTGCTCCCCAATCGGGCCTCCCTGTCCCTTACTCGTCCTTTGGAAGCCGTCCCATCGCTATGCTTTCCTCTGAATAGAAAGAGGGGAAGGTAGGGCATCCACAGTAAAGAGAGATATACCCTTCAACACAGTCAGCCATCCCTCGGCTCCCCTCTGTGAGTGCTTTCTTCCAGCGAAAGGAGGGTTCTCTCTACCAAGCGAGGCGGCGCCCGGTCTTCCCGCGCGGCTTCGCGAAAGGGCCGACTTGTTGATATGCTTGTCGATATGGAATTAGATCTCAAGGTTTCGACCACTCACTTATCTAGAGAGAAGCCGCAACTTCGCGGCCTCCCCACTTCTTATCCCCGGAGACCGTCCGTTCTGCATCTATCTATTCATTCTTATTCCGCTGGTCCATCTAAGAACGAAATAAAGTGCTTTCCCCAAAACTCTGACAGAGCGGGACCGAGCTGTTTACTCTGATCAAGTGGTCCGGTGTTTTTTACAGGTGCCGTCGTTCCCGAAGCTTCAGAAGAACCGTGCGGCCACTTCACTTCTTGCCGCTTTCTCCGCTCAGACCACTAGAGTTGGACGCTCACTCACGACCGGATGGACTTTTTTTTAAGGTATGTAATGTATCTATCTGAATGAAAGAAAGAATAAAGGAGGAGAAAAACCGAAGTCAGGGACGCCGCCGCCTCCTCCATCTGGCCCAGCTAGTCTTTCCAATTGATAGAGATTTCTCCGATGGAGGGGAAGGGGGCAGCGCTGCTAGGGGGGAGCTGTTTCGAGTCCTCACTGCTAGTAGTCAAACTTCTAGCCGAACCGGGTTGAGTGATCGTGTAGACCCTAGGCTTTTTTCGGTCTTTAGGTTTAGGTTTTCGTTGGTACCTATGACTCGTGTGCTTGTGCCTCGATTTGCTATGTAGCACGTGATGCGCTTTCGATTTCCTTTTCTTATCCTCTGGCAAGGAAACTTTTCATATTCAATCTGATTAATCCTATAAGATTAAGGGGATAGGCTCCAAAAAAGTTAAGAACTCTTTTTTTTTTCCTTTTTCAGAGACGAGAAAAGTAGCAACCATAGACCTAGCCCACAGAAGAAGGGGACTAGTTTCGACAGGAAAGAGGGAACATGGTCTTGTGCTTCTTCCCTATTATATTGGATCTATATACCGCTGATTCAATCCAGTCCACTCATTTCATTTAGAAAGACTTGATATTTTTGAATCTCTTTCATTTCTTCTTCTTCAATCATTGATAAGAACTAAAAAAGAAGTCAACTTTCATTTTTGAAGTCTTTTTTTTTTTTATTAGGACGCATACATTGATAATCCAGTGTGCAATTCATTTTGATGAGATAGATTAAGTCATATAGGTTACACAGAATCGGAGCTAGAAGAAAGGGTAGGTTTAATCTGAAAAGTCCTCTATCATGTTAAGTGAATTGCGTTTCATAAAAAGAAATTAGATTCAGATCAGGAACAATCGAAAAAAGCCAGACTAGAAGGGTATCCCTTTGAATCCTGAATATGGTGATACCTCCGATTGTCCCAACCTACATATGTCTTTCTTCCATCACAATTGAGACTCTTTTTCTTTTTATTTGTTTGATGAAAAATGCGAAAGAAAAGAAGGATCCTCCCGCTGGGAATTAGATCCTACTCTTTTTCTCCCCTCTTCACAGAAGATGGAGAGATGAATTGATCGCTTGGAGCGCCTAGGTCGGGACTGACGGGGCTCGAACCCGCAGCTTCCGCCTTGACAGGGCGGTGCTCTGACCGATTGAACTACAATCCCAGGAAAATGAGGTCTATAGCCTCAAAATTCTTTATTCTTATTATTCTAAATTTCTTGAATAAAATATATATATATTATATATAATAAGAAATTCCAGTAGACTCATAGTAGGCTAATTCATGAATTGAATCAAATAGGCCTTTTCTTTTTTAAAAAAGCGGCAGAGTCACGCTCTTTAAAGGCCCTAAGAAGGAGGCTTAAGTCATCACTTCAAATCCGATAAAGGGCTTCCACGAAACTCCTGTCTTAGTCTGAATTTTGAATCTTTTTTGTTCTGGGACATAGATATTCAAGATATCCTATTATGAATCCGCTAAAGTCTTCCTCCTTCTCCATTGTTTCAATCAGATCCGAAAAATTAGAAATCAATTAAAAGTCAGTGGACCTGAATTGAATCATGACTATATAAGCTATTCTGATATTAAGATTCAATATAGATGAAATCGTGGAAGCGGACCTTTTCTTTCCTTGGACCACGTAAGAATTCGTCGTCCGATTGAATCTTCTTGTTCCTGGATGCTCTATAAAAATCCATCGCTATTCCCTTTTTTCACCGAGAAAGGTTCATTCCAAGAGCAATCTTTCTTTTTTGTAATTTCTTTTTCTTGTCGTTATGGTAATGCAATGCAAGAGGCCGGAAATCCGGGGTTTTCTGATGACGAAAAGAGCTTTTATGTTATGTGAAATTTTTTTAAACCCTTTAAAGTAGGTAATGTTAGAAGACGACTGTCGTTATCTGATGGTCAGATACCTACGGTCGGTATATCTTTGAAAGCTCAGACGGAGAGAAAAAATGGACTCCTCGAAGGCTACTTAAGGACCTTTAATGCAAAACAGAAGGACTGGCGCTGTTGGATATTGCTCAGTACTACTATAACTTAACAACCAAAAAGCTCTGCGTCGAACTTCAGCCCCTTCGAGTTGGCCACGAGGCAACAGCCTATGACGCCCCACACCATTGCGGCTGGAGGGGTCTTGCCCATCAGCCTACTTTGCCAAGAGGTGGGGCAGGAGCGCAAC
>JBBPDJ010000023.1:17166035-17178138 GCA_037974625.1 Cucumis cinereus
TTATTATTTTATTTGGATTAAATTAAAGTATTTATTTTGATTTGCCTTCGTCTTTAAAATGGTTTTAATGATTTTTATGTGAGTAACGACCTTGGGTTAAGATTGAAAATCCGGGGCGTTACAGCTAAAATCAATAACTCAGCACTTTCGTGGAACATGTGACTTGTCTTTTAGTAAAAATCTTCCAACGATACTAAACAAAAACAACTAGCGTGCATAGTCCAAATCAAAGAAGGGTTTATTAAAGAAGATAGAACCAAACGTATTTCATCAAAGTTTTTCCTACACTCATGATCTTGAAGAAATTTGTGACATCACAGTACAACAAATTTGTTCGAATGATAACTCGGAGATCTTAAATGATCTTTCTATTAGGGGAGTAAATAGTATTTTTATTATAGTATAAATTATATGAAATATGTACCTTTTTTCCTTCATTGAGATTTTTTTCTTATTGAGTTTTTTAGTAAGGTTTTAACGAAACGTATTTGATATAAATAATGAACATCTAAGAGAAAGTCTTATAAATATTATAACAATAAATAGATGTTCACTAGATATATATACTTAGTGTTCATCAAGACATGTGTCTCATACTTAAACATTATTAATGTTCATAATAAGTCACCTTTTATTTACCATTTTGCTTATAAATAGAGGCTTTTAGTGGAGCTCGATGGAATACATATTGGTGATCAATCCAAAAAATTTTTAAAAAGCAGAGAATTTAGGAGAAATTCATCCTTTTGTTATTTTATTTACTCTAGTTATTATATATATATATATATATATTACTTTCTCCATATCTGTATTTTCGTTAGGCTCATTGTGCTCCTCAATTTTACAACAATTATATATTATTTGAAAAAAATTATTTTTTAAAATAGAGTAGAGACTAAATTTAAATTTAAAATATATTGAAAGTACCTAAAATTGGACAAACAAATCGAACCAATTTGGGACCTTTGCAAAAATGTTAAATTGATTTATTAAAATTAGGCTCGTAGTCCATGTTTTATGATTTGCAAAACTGACAAAATCCTTAAGCTCACCCCGCATGAAATGTCTAAATGACCAAAATGTCCCTCATAGTTTAAAATGTGTGATTGTATGTGATTTTCATCCGAATATCATAATTGCCAATGATACTAATTTCTACTTAATTATTGTTTGATTGTTATTTGACGTTGATTGTTATTTAATTGTCCATAATACTTATTCTTGTTTGATTGTTATTTGATATTGAATGTAATATGATTGTTAATGATACTACTTGTTATCTAATTGTTGTCTAATTACTATATGACATTGGTTGTCAATGATGTCAATTATTATCTAACTGTTGTTTGATTAATATCTAAACTAGTTGTCAATAATATCATTTGTTATTTGATTGTTGTCTGATTACTATCCAAATTGTCAATAATACTGATTGTTGTCTGACTACTATTTGATTATGATAACTATTAATGAGATTGATTGTTGTATGATTGTTTTTTTATATTGATTGTTAATAATAGTAATACTGATCACTCTTATTACTATTTGATCTTATACTAATTGTTAATGATATTGATTTTCTATTTGATTATTATTTAATTGTTAGTAGATAATAATTGCTATTTAATTGCCACTAATACCAAATGTAATGTGATTATTGATTATTATCTTATTACTATCTTATACACTAATTATTGATTTGCCATATAATTATTTTTTTTTTATATTAATTGTTATCATCTCCCCAATGATATCGATTGCTAATTGAATCTAAATCAATATGTCTTTTAATCTAAAAATTATTAGACCCTTCTAATTTTATATATCAATATATTAGAACCTAAATAAATTTTCTCATATTATTCATACTTTGGAGAAAGGGTTCACATATACAAACACAAGAATGATTATAAGCCATTGATATTGCAGCTTGACTGTCATAATATGCTAGAGCAGAGACTTTAAACGATAGAAGCAAATATGTAAGAAGATGAGTAATCCAATTTAACTCACTTGAAACAACTATAAGAGCATGATATTCAACCTCAACTGATGACTGAGATACAGTTACTTGTTTCTTAGTCTTCCAAGAAATCAAGGAACTACCTAGAAATATACAGAAGCCAATGACTGATATTCTTGTATCTAGACAACAATCAGAATTAACAAAAGCTTTCAATTGAAAAGATGTTGGTCGTATTAGAATACCCCGACTAGTTGTACTTTTCAAATACCGTAAAAGGTGATGAATTGCATCTAGATGAGCTGACATGGTTGGGCCAGTAATCGTTCCTTTGATGAAACATGTCTTGTTCTTTGTAGAAATTGCCATCATCGTAGGGACTCCATGAACTGTAGTTACTAGTCTCGACTAATGGTTGAGTAACTAAGGTTGAAGTAGGCGTGAAAGAATGATGATGCAGATGTGGATTCAATTGAGAATTTGAAGAATTTGAATTCTCTTTTTCTATCCTGGAGAAAGGATGAAGAACAAACATAGATATCAAAATGGAAAAAGAATTTAGCGGCGAGAAACTCTTTGTAATAGCATATCAGAATATTAGAAACCAAAATGAATTTTCTCATATTATTCATATTTTGAAGAAAGGGAGTACAAGAATTGTAATAAGCCAATACTCAATTATCGGTTTACCGATGTAAGTCAAACAAACTAATAACAAATATTATTTACAACAAAACAAACTTATATTATATCCATTATAATATCTATTATACACAAGTTAAAGAGACATAGTTAAGCTTAAAATACTATTATCTAACAATAATAACCAAGCAAAAAACCCATGTTCAAGAAAAATGACAAAGAAAAGAGAAAGAGATAAAAGCTTGATTAGCAGAGGAGAAAATATATGAGATAAAAATCATGAAGAAAGAGACAAAAAGGTTAAGAAGAAATGTGTTGAAAAAAGGGTAAATTTGAAATACAAAGAAAACAAAATAAGATTCAAAGTGTTCTTCTTCCATCTAATTTAATTTACCAAATTATTTCATGCTCATTTATCATTTCCCACCAACTTCAAATCCATAGTCCAGAGAAGGTATACCAAAAGCTAATGGTAAAATGAAAATATAAAACAAACTAACTATTTAAAATTTTGTTATAGGGATGCAAAATCTATAAATAAAAAAATTACCTTAATTCTTGGTTTTTCCTCACTATTTTGGCCCACTTCATTTGGATCAAGGATCGAAATATCGTTATCAATGTAAATATCTGTAACTCAAATTTACAAATATTTAGGTGTCAACAGATATTTTGAGAAAAATCATAGATATCATAGAAATTTATAAAAAAATATTGTGGAATTTTTCAGTTAAATTTTAGAACAAATCTATTTAAGTAATAAATTATGACTTTAAACATATAAATCAATAATTAGAAGTCAAATATGATCAATAATGGAATTATAGATAATAGTGAAGACAAAAAAAGGATTATGAATTGAATATTTCATTAATAAAATCTAAATCATTCAAAATAAAGATTAAATACAACAGTCAACAGTAAAAAAGATGATCTAGGAGGTACTAACCTATCATTAGCATAGTTTATTTGGTAATGAAAATATTGTTCCCAAAGTATATATGTATATAATTTTAATTCAATACAATAATGGTGATTCTTGGATTAGAAATTGAGAGAATATTTTGGAATACGTTGATATCCAATTTTGGAAATCAAAGGTAATAATGATTTTGGAATATGCTAATATTTTGTCTAAATTTTATAATTTAATAACATAAGTCTTCAATTTAATAAATTGGAATATGTTGATATTTGGAAAAAAAATTGATACACAATGAAGTGGAAAATATTGTTTTTAAAAATGAAAAAAAAATGGATATCAAACGAAATAGCCGCTTAAAATTTGTATAATATCAAAATACCAGGTCGATACATCTACAATATTTTGACGATATTTCTCGATATATCCATGTCTGCCAACTTTTCAATATATCCATTAAACGATATATCAACAATATTTCGCCAAAATATCAGTGATATTGGGGTTTTTTTGTACGGATGGTCCCTTTTTCAGGGTCCAATCAAACTGTGGTCCACTTTTCATTACTCAATAAAATATGACCTTCTGATTGCGTCAGCACCGTGTGAAGTTAACGGTTTGCCCCTAAATTCAATTCGTGCATCCAAGGGCCACTCGCTACTCGTTCCTCGTCTACTCACTCCTCGATGCTCGACACACGCTCCCTCATTCCACAAGTTACGAAAAATTAAATGCATTTTGCCATTACTCGATACACGATATAATCGATGCACGTTGCCCAGTTACACATTACTTGATCCTTGATTCCAACTTGTTTTAAAAATTGAATACTTAAACAAAATGTTCACTTTTGTGCTCTCTTAACATTTGCTCTATTCCTGGTGAAGAAATTTTTCGTGCTCTAGTTCTATTCTCTTTAACATCGATTCATCATCTTGTTGCGATTAATCATCTTCTTGACGTCTATGATATTTGCAAAAGGTAACAATCATTGTGAAGCACATGCTTGTTAAAAGTTTCTCGATACTTAGCCTTAGTTGAAGCATATTCATACCGTTTTTTGTCCCATTGTCAAGTTCAAAATAGAATGTACATTTCGTTTTTGCCCTTCCTTTCAGTATGAAAAACTAGGATTTAATGTTAAGAAACACCAACCACAACACTACAAGAAAATCAGCTTTTAGTGGCACATTCAAAACGTCACTAAAAGTCCAAAAAACGTTGCTAAAAGTATTAGCGATGAAACCCATGACGTCGTTAAGACTGTCGCTACATCTGCGTAGCTAAAAGTATTAGCGACGCAACCTACCGCGTCGCTAATACTCTACATTTAGTGACATAGAAGCGTCGCTAAAACCTAACTTTTAGTGACATATTATTCGCCACTAATAAATATTTACAGCGACATCATACATATGTCACTAAATGTATACCTTAGCGACATATATTATTGCGTCACTAAAAATGTTACATCATTTAAAAAAAAAAAACTATGATTTACTGACGTTATAGAAAACGTCGGTAAAAATATTTTATTAATTAAAAAAATAATACCAAATTTACTATATAAACCTGTTAATAATTGTAAACATTATAGAAGAACTACGTAAAAAAGGCTTCGCTAATTTGAGAAAGAGTTTGACCAATATGAACTTAACTTATAATTATCAAGTTATCCCAAGTGATGTATAAAATTAGTTCCAAGTTACCATCTAAGTACAAGTTTGCATAACTAGAATTCTTACAATAATAATCATAGTTTCTATAACAAAAAGTCCTACAACGTGATTTTTTCATACAAAATAATTCGATATACCAACAAAAAAACTTTTCAACTCTGTCCGTGAAGTCAACATCAAAATCCAGGATAGAAGAACAGTTGTGCATCAAATCTGACAAATAAAAAAAATGAAATATCAAATGCATATAAGGATAACAATAATACTTGCATTCGAGTTACAACCTACAATCAACTCACACGAACAACAATAGAGACAAAATACTAACAATCGACTCACACGAACAATAAGAATGATCTTCTAAGACAAAATTTTCATCTTAAATGTTTTGTCCTCTGAGATGTTTACTAATCATTAATCAGAACTTGAATTAGAAACACGAGACTTTAAATTCATAAGGAGCAGCCTAATCACTTCATCAAATGACTAGATGCTCCAAAAAGTAAGGATTTCCTCATCTTCTCCATCAACTTGATAGCCAGCTACTATAGTTAAAAGCTTGTGATATTAAGAAAATGTAATCATTTCTCAACCATCCAAACTGTTTTCCATTCTTTGATTCATCAGGTGCAAGATGAACTGTTAGAATGAAATGGTATACAAAGTAATATAACATAAATTTTGAATTAGGACCTCTTGTTTCTATCCCACATTGCTTCACCACCAGGCCTTACAGTCTCAACCATTAATCTCATTTACTTCCATACACTTGTCTTTCTACATGGTACAACAAAAGTTATAAGATTGAAAGTATTTAGTACGATACAAAAAAATGAGTGACATACCTTTTTTTGTTTATGTCGTCAAAATGTTGCAGTACCACCTCTATGAGTAAATGGAAGTTTAGATCGTGCATTAGTATTTGCTTCAGACCTATTCTTAAAGTCCTCTCGTTCCCATCGATCACATAGGCTATTCCAATCTGACATAGAAATTTCTTACACAAGGGAGTTCAACAACATTCGACATCACACAATGCATTAAGCACAATTTGTTCCACAGTACTCCTATCACAATTTGCAGGGAAATAGAAATATGATATTCTTATTCACTTGATTGAATTGCTTATTATATATAGTTATAAATTTTGAGAAGAACAGATAGCAATAACTTTCAATTTTTGTCATGAGCAGCATCCAAATTTGCAATAACAAACTAAATCCCCTTTTACAATATCAGTTGGTTTCAGAGGGAATTTACTTGCATTGCCTTAAATCCTGCAAGTAAAATCCATATTCTCCATACTCTGTTGATAATTCATTGACTTTTTGAGAAATTTCCAGCCCTCCAGAAGAACCACCTGCAATAGTCAGAATCATCACACACTCAAGACCGAGACAACTTGAGGCCAGTCCAATACCTACAGAATAGTACTCACCAACTCCAA
This sequence comes from Cucumis cinereus, assembly GCA_037974625.1. Lineage (NCBI taxonomy): Eukaryota > Viridiplantae > Streptophyta > Magnoliopsida > Cucurbitales > Cucurbitaceae > Cucumis > Cucumis cinereus. The sequence continues at coordinate 17,172,689 of JBBPDJ010000023.1, forward strand.
GATCCGAAGGAACTCGATGCTAACATCTGAAGAGCAAAATATGGCACTGAATAAGCTGAAGAAAAAAGTCTATGATCCTCCGAGTAACACAAGTAGGATTATAAGTTTCTATTACAAAGAGAATAACAGAGTAAACTACAATGAGAGGAACGACAACAATAGTGATGAAGAAGGCAAGGGTTACGTCATTTGCCTTGAAGATTTCTAGCCAAAAGAGGAGGTGATGGCGACGTCCTGCAACCATATGTTTCACGAACAATGCATAGTTCCGTGGGTGAAGAGCAACAACCAATGTCCGATTTGTAGATTTACCTTGTTCGAACGAATAGAGCGAATAGGAGTTTCTCTGTCCGGTTTGTTGTCCGTCCGATCGCAAACTAGCCGCAAACCAATCTGTATGGCGTGTTGTCCGTCCCCCGTCTGGCACTGCGTGGGTTTGGGGATGGGTGAGGGTGCCGTTTTTATTGGGTTTAGGGTGGGGGTGCCGTCGTGACTTTTGGGTTTAGGGTGAGGGAGGAGTTTTCTTTTTTTCTTTTGGTTTAATGAAAATAAAATAAGGTTTTCTTTTTTTATTTTGGTTTAGTCAAAATAAAAGAAGGGAAATAAAAAAAGTAGGGGGAAAGTATTTTTGAAAAACTTTTAGCAACATTCATGTTTGTTGCTAAAAGTAATTAATTTTTAGTGATATTTTTCAAATCCTTTTAGTGACAAAGGCTAAAACGATGTCACTAAAAATAATCTTTTGTGACAAATTTATTTTGTGTAACTAAAACTAACCTTTTAGCGACAAAAATTACGTGCGCCACTAAAACTTTGTCACTAAATATTGAATTTCTTGTAGTGAGTAGAAGTATTCCTTACCTCAAATCACAGAAATTCCCTTAGATGAAGTAGCCTCCAATTGACCCACTCCAAAACGAAACCAAGTTGGTTGCACCACAGACACTCCAAATTGAACCTTCAATTTGAACCTTCAAACAATAAAGATACACCCAATTTAATCCAAGATAAACCTCAAATAAAACTTTATTGAGTACCCTAAAACCCCAATTCGAATTCTTCCTAAACCATACCAAACACACCAACAATCAGCAACAGCAGTGAAGCTTGACTGTGACAGAAGGTGGCTCGACTCAAGAAGGCAGCTCGGCTCAAGAAGGCAACTCGGCTCCGCTCGAGAAGACGCGGCTGACGGGGAAGTGACTAGTGGCTCGTGCGAGGGCGACGCACGCGGCTGACATCAGGCGTTGTGGCTTCGCGAGGTAGAGGCGCAACTTGAGGCATTACAACCGACAACTCAACCTGTTACCAGGAGATGGCGGAGCTCCAACACAGATGACAGCGCGCGGCTTCCTGAGGCGGAGGCATGACACGGTGGGACGTTTGACGTGGCGCGTGGCTAACGGACATGAGACGGTGCGACTAAGAACGAACGGATGGGGTGCGACACGGCTGGTCGTCGACGATGGGGCGTGGCGCGGCTGCTCGACGAGGGCATGGCGCGACGCGGCTGCTCGATGAAAAGTGTGACGCGGCGCGACTGACGACGAAGGATGTGGCACGACTTTCGACGGCAGAAGAAAAGGTAGCTGCAGCGGTGCGCTATGAAAGTGAGGGAGGGCGACGACGACTAGGGTTGGGATGGGGAAGATGATGAAGATGAAGAAACCTAATTCCATTACTTTAAAAGAAAAAGAAATAACAATAAAATTAATATTATATTATTATATCTTTTTCCTTTTTCTTCCAAAATTAAATCCAAGATTCTCTCTCTAATTAACCATCTTTCTCTTTCCTCATTTAACACTCATTTTCCTCCCTCTTCATTAAAACTCACATTTTCATTTTCTCCAACCGCAAATAAACAAAACCACAACAATTAATAATTTCCACAATTAATCCAAATTTAAAAATTAACCAACATAAACATCCCAAATTAAAATTAACCCACAAATAATAAGATAATTGATAATTAAAATTACAAATTACCTTAAAATTTGGGATGTTACAAGGTTGAACTTAGGGAGCATGTGAGTTCTCTCTAGCCAATTTGTTTCCAACCTGAGGTAACCGGAAGGGGGGGATTTGAGTTGGTTTCAATCGTAACAAAAATAAATGGAAAAATAAAGGTAAACTAAAGAAATCAATATCAGTTTTCAATTAATTGTTAGACCATTGCTTTTGAGAGCTAAGCTTCCTACATTTGTATGAAGACATGCTATTTTGCATGTTGCGTCACTTGTGCGTATTAGGCCAGCAACTTATCATAAGTACTCACCATTATAATGAGCATATAGCCATGAGCCAAATTTTCTCATTTAAGAATTTTTTTATGTGTAGTATATGTTCCAATTGCTCTACCACAACGTGCCCTCAAATGAGACTAGAAATATATGTTGGATTTCATTTAACATCAATTATTAAATATCTTGAACCTCTGACAGGTGATATATTTACTGCACCGTTTGCTGATTATCATTTTAATGAGACGAATTTTCAACATTAGAGGAAGAATTCATAAGTTGGAAAAATCCTTGTATAGATCAACGTGAAGTTAAAGTTCATTATTGTCTCATTTAGATCCTTGTATAGATCAACGCGAACTTAAAGTTCAGAAAATAATTCATTTAAAAATATAACAAATCAATTACCAAATGCATTTGTAGATGTAAAGAAAGTAACTCAGTCATATATACCAATTGCAAATGTCCTGTAAAATATTGATATCCCAACACAACAAGTTGTCATTAATGAATCTGGAAAATGCTAGAAGCGAGATAGAACAATAGATTCCAAAGATAAAAATTCTCGAAAAAGAAAAGGAGTCAACAACTCGATTAAGGATATAGTTGTTCTAGAAGAAATCTAAGATTTGACTCCTGACAAGAATATCGAATAAGATAAAATAGCTAAGGATAATAATGAGATTTCAATAAACTATGCCATGATAAGAAGATGGAACCAAACTAATCTAGTTGTTGAAAACATTTTTGCATATAAGGTTGTTATTTCTATTATATCTGAAAACGATGATCCTAAACCAAAATCTGTTGAAGAATGTCAATAGAGAAAATATTAGTCTTTGTGGAAAGAAACAATTGAGCCAGAATTAAATTCACCTTCAAAACATCAAGTTTTTTTACCAGTAGTCCAAATACCAAAAGATGTCAAACCTGTGGAATAATGTGTATTTGTAAGAAAAAGAAATAAAAATAATGAGATCACAAGATATAAAGCAAGATAGTCGCACAAGGTTTTTCACAAAAAAATTGGTATTGATTATAAATCTAGACATGCATTTTATGGATGTAGTCACAACATATTAAGATTTTTAATTGGTCTGACTGTGTATGAAAATCTAGACATGCATTTTATGGATGTAGTCACAACATATTTATATGGATCTTTTGATAATGACATTTATATGAAAGTTCCAAAGGATTTAGGATACCTAAAACATATAAATCAAGTTCTCGAAAACTATATTCAACAAAGTTAGAGATCACTATATGGATTGAAAAATCAGAATGAATGTAGTATCTATAATCGTATGAGTTGATATTTGTTGAAAGAATAATATCAAAATAATCCAATAAGTCCGTCTGTTTTTAAAAAGAAATCGTAATTAGGATTTGCATTTATAACTGTATATATTGATGATTTAGATATAAATGGAACTCCTGAATAGCTTTCAAAGGCAATAAAATATCTTAAGAAAGAATTCGAGATTAAAGATCTCGAAAAAAACAAAATTTCTCCTTGGCTTGCATATTTGAGCATTTAGTAGATGGGATACCTATTCATCAGCCAACTTATACAGAAAAAAATTTTAAAAATATTTTATATGGATAAAACACATCCATTGAGCATTCCTATGCAAGTTCATTCACTAGATGTGAAGAAAAATAATTGTGTCCTCAAGATGATAATGAAGAACTTCTTGGTTTAGAATTATCATATCTTATATGAATCGACCAAGCATCAAATTATTAATTAGATTTTATTTAATAATTATGATGTATTTTAGTATTTTTCAGTTTTATCCTTTTAAATAACATTTAATTAAAGTTAATTTAGTCTTTTTATGATGAATTAGGGCTTTTATTGGGAAGGCTATTTAAGCTTTGCTATTAGGTTGTACAAAGAGGCTTTTGGCATAGTAACTTTGGAATGAGATTTTCCTCTATGTTGATGATGAAGATTCATCACCAACCTTTGCAATTCTTGATCTAGGGTTGCATGCTTGAGCATTCAGGTAAGTTTGATCATCTTGTCTATGGAGTGTTCAAACCTTGAGTCTTATCTCTTGGTCTTCAATCAAAAGGTAATCTAATTCTAGTCCTTCCCTTTGGATATTTGTTAAATTCGTGTGGGAGTTTTAGAATTTTTTATTAGGGGTTCACCAACTGGGTTCCTAATTTTTAAATACTAGGGTTTTCATATTATTTGGTATTCGAGCTTAGACTCTAGATTGGGTATATGTTTAATTGCTTGTTTGATTGAGTTTTGATTTTAATTAGAGTTTTTGAATTGTTGTTGTTCAAAGAAGAAAAAAGTTTTATAAAAAAGCAAAGCTGCCTTAAAGGAAAACAAAGAGAAGAAAAAAGAATTGATTCAGATTGAAATTAAAAAGAAATGAAAAAAAACCAGTTTGTCGCAGTCTCGAAGAAAACTCACGAAAAAAGGAAAAAGAAACTCAAATTGAGTTGTCGATGGTGAGAATAAAAAGAAAGAAAGAAAAAAAAGTTTAGAAAAGGTTTAGATTGTCGACAGAAGAGAATTAAAAAAAAAAGTAAACAATCGGTCGCCGGCGTGAGGAATTAGAAAAGTTTTACAAAAATTGAAGTTGGTTAAGCAGACACGTCAATTAAGCTGCTGAAATTTTATGAGTTGTAAGTTGCTGAGCTTTTGTAAGTAATGTATATAGAAAGAAGCAGTTTGAGAAATAGTTAGGTAGATCGAATTATGTCTCCATTATTCTTTAGAAGATCTTCAAATCTGGATGCTTATCTTTTATGGGAGGAGAAAATTGATGCAATATTTGAATATCACCATTACAGTGAAAAGGAAAAGGTACAACTAGTTGTTTCTACATTTGAAGAATATGCATTAACATGGTGGAGATATTTATTGTAAAAAATGAGGAGAAAAGAAAATCATGCAACACTCTCGTGGAAAGAAATCAAGGTGATAATGATAAAATATTTTGTTCCTGAGGGTTTCTACAAATTGCAAGCTAAGCAAGGGAGCAAAAGTGTGAACACTTACTATGAAGAGCTATTGTTACTACTTGAGGGGGTTAGAAGAAATGGTGCATGTTGCCATCAAGATAGAAAGGCGACTGCAAAGGAAATTCTTTCAAATTGTTTTCCCACAGTCTGTGGTAGGTCAGGCTCTGGGATCACGATCTCTACCTGGAAAGTGGGAAAACAATTTGAAAGAATGAGCTA
>JBBPDJ010000023.1:17178238-17194477 GCA_037974625.1 Cucumis cinereus
AGCATCACTCACTGGGCGTTTTAGCTCATTCTTTCAAATTGTTTTTCCACTTTCCAGGTAGAGATCGTGATCCCGAAACCTGACCTACCACAAAGTGTCTGCTACTTGAGAAGTTTTAGTACTATTGTACGTTAGTAGTAAATCATGCATGTTACTGTTATAATAAGTTTTAGTACAGTGAGATGGGTTGTATAAAATAGTATGGGTTGCACTATATATAAGATATTTGTTTAGTTTTCGCCGTATGAGTTAAGTTTATTTTGCACTTTCTTTTAGGTATTAGCATTGTTTAAGTCGCAGTTAAGTTAAGATAGTCAGTGAGGATCGTCAAGTTAAGAACGAGATTTGCTGGCTTCACGCCGTCTCCTAGGCTAGGGTTAGAGGGTCTGGGAGAGGGTGTGACAAAGTCCCCATGTCTACTGCCACTACTGGAAGATACGTTTGCATGATTGGGTTGAATTTGATAAGGAGCATTCTCAACAGTATGGCCAAAACCACCGAATTGTTCTCCAAACATGAAGATTGTTTTACAAATCCACTGGAAAGTTATGTATGTTTAGCACGTTGTGTTCCTCCCCCATTGAATTAACACTACTGCTTGCACCTACTTGATTCAGTCTCGATTCGTTTGCTGCAGTAGTAGCACTCGATACTGTCTCAACACCGATGCCATTATCATCTTTTTCTACTCTAACATTATGGCAGTCATTATCATAATAATACCATGTTTTTTTCATGTCATTCTCTAGAGAGTCTGCTATTGAGAAAATTTTGTGATCATTAACACTTTTAGTTTCTACCACTATTCTTTATTGTTAAATTTTCTCAAGACTAACATACATCTGAGGTTTGCTGTGGGTATGCATCAAGAAAAAATTGGGCGTCATCGTTATCCTCTACTAATGCCACAGGGGAAACGAAATCAAAATTATATTTCACCCGCATAACTATATTGTACTCTAATGCACTACACTTAGTCATTTTGTATATCAATTCTCTCAATGCAATATATGTCATTCTCGTCGGGACTTGGACACCCTTCAAACGACCTTGATTATTGCACTGTTTCTCTCCATCCCATGTACCGTCTATTTGCATAAGTACATGCATCTTTTCCATCCTTCAATAAAAACAAAATATATCAGTAAAATTATTCTAGCATACAAACGTTAACAATTCTGTCAAATCCTCGTTACTAGTTATTTGTTACTCGACACACTCTACTCGATGCATACTACACGTGTTGAGTTTTATGTCTTAAAACTCATAGATTAGTAAATGTAATCTGTTGACCGTTATTAATAAAAAGTTATTATTTCAATTTCAATAAATAGTCATTAATTATTTTTGTCTAATTAATCAAAATCCAATTAACTAACATCTTAAGTTGTTTTATGAGTCTTGAACAATATGTGAAGACATACATAGATCAATGTTCGAGATACAGCTTTAAGGGTCTATAGTATAAGGATAAAGTTAGGTACCTTATCTTGGTAACACTTTGGATATGACCCACTTTGTATTTGATACAAACACAATGATCCAACGTGTTCATGTAGGTGACACGCGTGTGGGGGTATCCTATGCAATGAGTTCACATCAGACTGGACCACGAATAGTAACCACAAGATGTAACTCCGTTGACTAGTTAGGTTTTTATTTCAAATATAAGGACCTAGGTAACTTAGTCTTAATCCTGAGTGTATTATGAACCTTTGTTCATGGGAATTGTCCTTTGATTTGTATGGGTGAGAGCGGCCAAATTTTCAACTTAATAAGCCTACCATTTTGGAGACAAGACCGAGTGGAGAGCTGAAAACATAATCACACAAGATGAAATTTACTCATTCCCGATGTTAGGGTAAGTAGATGAGTGTTTCCTTAAATGATGTCTCTAGGACTTGAACAAAAGGCCCTACTCTCTCTATGACACGAGAGGGATTTTTTGCTTATTGGTTGAACCATAAGCAGATTGTTCATTAGAAGAGCACTGGTACTTAAGGACTAAGAAGTAACCCAAGGGTAAAACGGTAATTTGATCCAGCTGGGATTACGAACACTTGTGAAGGACTAACTTGCTGTTGTTGTTCTACATCCATAGACTAACTTGCTGTTATTGGTCTACATCCATGAACACAGAAATATATCTATAGTGAGAAGAGTTCAGCTGTGAGTTTTTACTGGAGTATACACACAGTTAACGAATATTGATTAATGTGGTTAATGAGTTTAGCCAATTAATCTCATATCGTTGTAGCTTCTAATTTGTAGGTCCATGAGGTCCCCTTCCTAGCTCGTAAAAGGTAATGAGGTTAATATATCTTTGATATAATTTGAAATGTTCAAATTGACTTAGGGAATAAATATAATGTATGGTGATATATTATAATCTAAAGTTTATGTTTTTAGTTAAACTTTATAATATAAATTTTATTTTGGATGTGATTCAAAATTAATTAATGAGAGAATAAAATATTTGAATAAATTCAAATATTAATTTAATATGAATTAGATTCATATTGGAACTATAGATTAATTTAATGCGTATATGACACACATTAAAACTATAGGTTATGGGAGAATTTAATATTTGAATATGATTCAAATATTGATTAAATTAAATATAAGATATTTGATTTAGAAATTAATTAATTAGAGAATTAATTAATAGTTTAATATAATTAAATTAAAACTATAAGTCATGTGAGAGATATTCATTTAAATATGATTTAAATGAAATATTAATTAAATATGATTTAATTAATTAGTTAATTAAATTAATAACACCCTAAGAGGGAGTTATTGTTGGATAACGTGGGATTACCCACGTAATCCAACTTTCTCTCTAACTTCCTCTGAAGAAGAGGGATGACAGTACGATTTCGTGATAAACTTTAACGTCTCAATTGGAGAGGATCTGCAGGTAAAAAACTCTCTTATTCTCTCATTTTCTCTACAAACAAATCCCAAAAGTAAATCCCAATTGGTTTCCACAAGCCAAACCTCTATTGCTCGGAGGATAGGAGAAGTTCCAAGTGATGATGGCTACAACTTTGGAGTGTGGTAGAATTCAGAGTCATAACGAGGGTAAACTTTCTTTCTTTGTAATTTATTAGAAAAACATGCTTAACCTTTCAATTTGTAGTAATTTATTTTTCTGTTTTGCCAATGTAAAGGTATTTTAAATTTTTTCAAATTAAATTTGAGAATGGTCCTGTAAGTCTTATGCTGGAAATGACTCTTATCCCTTCAACACGTTACTCAATGCCCGATACTCGATACATATTGCAGGTTGCTCGATCCTTTCTTCAATCCTCAACTTATAGGACATGTAATATACATTGACCTTATGTGCTTACCATGTAACCCCCATTGGGCCCACACTCGATCCTCTCTGAACGCACTCATTGAAGATATTCAATCGACTCATGCATAATTTGATTATCGTGTAACCTGGCAATTATTACAAACTAGTGTTTGAGTGAAACTTACTCGATTGAGTTGAATACGTATTCCTAATTGACTTTGTATAAAACGTTGTCTTCAAAGGGGTTCACTTGTGATATGATATGTGTTTTGTTTTCTTAGTTGTTATTATTTTTTTGAGGAAAATTTGTGTTTTGAAGTGTTTGATAATCAAAGAGTGTGGTGTATTATGGAAAATATATTTTCATTAATTTGATGAGACCAAATTGTTCTCATTGTCAATAATTTTCCCTAAATTGCGGCTATACGTCTACTCGCATTAATTGCACGCATCAGTTGGAATCAAGGATCGAGTAACGTGTAACTGGACAACGTGCATCGAGTATATTGTGTATCGAGTAATAGAAAAATGCATTTAATTTTTTTTGTAACTTGTGGAACGAGGGAGCGTGTGTCGAGCAACGAGAAGTGAGTAGACGAGGATTGAATAGCTAGTGGCCCTTGGATGCGCATACTGAATTGGGACAAACCAGTAACTTCATACAGTGCTAATGTAATCATACGACCATATTTCATTAAGTAATGAAAAGTGAGCCAAATTTTGATTGATTTTCTGAAACGGAGTCATCCATACAAAGAACCCGTGATATTGGTGATTTTTCGCGGAAAGGACCTTCAACTCATTATCTTCGTAGAACATGTCATTTTGCCGATACCTCATTATTTTTGTGAAATATGTCATTTTAGCTATATATGGGATATAATTGATTCAAATATGGAAATAAGAAACCGAATTTGCATAGCGATCCTATAATATTTTAATATGTACATTTGGCCCAATTGACTTCTTTTTCAATTCAACTATTTTAATTTTCAATCTTCAGAAAAACGTGGAGGCGATCCAGATTCTTCCAAATTATAATCCTCCAAAACCCCCCACTTCAACGCTTACATTCACTTCGATCTTCTTGAATTTTCGCTCGATCGCTCGATCTTTTTTTTCATACTTCATACCCGTTTCTTCTTCTAACCTTACTCCGATCTAACATGGCGGCGACAGCGTCTCAATTTTCGTGTTTGTTCGCCATCAACCGTGGCTTTCGCCTGCAACACCGCCGACCATTCTTAGCTCCTCGCCCTTCTCTTTCCTTCCCTAAGGTTTGTGTTTCCTTTCGGTATTCTCGTTTAGCAACTCTATGAACCGGAAATTTGAAGAAGTTGTAGTGAATTTTGATGAATTCAGACTATGTTTCGCTTTATGAATCAGTGATGAAAGTCCTTTTTCCGTTAGCTTTGAATTTGATTCATATTAATTCAGGGTTGGATAGTGTTAATTTTAAATTCGAAATATTTACCCTTTTGTTTGAATGTCTTAATTCGGTTATAGCATTTTGTGCTCTGTTGCTTGAATGATTTTAAGTTTCAACTACCTGGGTTAATGCTATGTTTTTGCTACTGGTTGGATTTTTATGCTTCTCTCCTTAAGTTTAGTTTTCGTTTTGTTTGGTTAGAGTTTTCATCGATACTTCATCTGTACATGTTTTGGAACTTAGATTGGACTTCTAATTGACAAGAGATATAAAAGTTCCCATTTGATTTTAAAGTTTTAAAATGGCGATTTCTTGAAAGTGCCTAATACTTGTGTTTTGTCTTAGTAATGGCGCAAGTTAATGTTGCTTAACACAATGGCATTCAGTGGATAATCGGTTAATCTGACACTTGAATTTCCTTTTTTAGTTTTCGATTGTTATGAGTGTTGAAGGATCTGGTTCGAATGCAGCTGATTCCCAGACTAAAACAACTTTAAGCTATGCCACTAATGTATCAGAATCTCAAGTTTCCACAAACTCATATCCGGGTGTTGAAGCGTCGTCTGATTTTGGAAATTTAGAGAATGAGAAGCTGCAGGAACCTGATAATGTTGGTGCTGTGCCGAAACGAACAGCAAAAATTCATGATTTCTGTTTTGGCATTCCTTTTGGTGAGTTTTGCATTCTTTCCTTATTGATAGGCTCGTCAGCTGCGAGTAGCAGTTAAAATGCAACATTACTGCTTGAATTGTGTTTGGAACTTGGGGTCTTGGTCTTTCGCTTGAGAAGGAGAAGAAGTGCTTCCTTCCCTCGTAGTGATGTTTTTTATGATTGTAGCTCAAATGCATTAAGTTAAATATTGATTTATTGTGTTGGATGTAGCTGCTAAGGCTAAGCATCCTGTAACCATTAAAGCCCAACTTTTTTCACTTTGCAATCACTCATTCTTTTTTTGGAGAAAATAAGAAAAGAGTTGTAATTCTAAAAAAGCTCCGTCGGCTAAGTGGCTTTGGGCTTTACCCTCGTGGTGTAGGATTATTGTGAGAAAGCATGGTAACCATCCTTGTGAATGGGTGGTGAAATGGGTTAATGGCACACATCGAAACCTGTGGAAAGCTATTTCGTTTGAGCTTCAGCTTCCTACTTTTTCTCATTTTGTTAGATGTGTTGTGGGGAATGGTAAGGACACTTTTTTTTGGGAGGATCAATGGGTGGGGCATAGAGCTCTTTCTTTTGTCTTTCCACATCTCTACCACCTTTCTTCCTCTAAAAATTGTCCGATCTTGGACTTCTTGATTTGGTTTGAGAACTCTGTGTCTTTTTCCTTCCGGTTTCGTTGCCATTTGTCCAATAGGGAAACGACGAAGGTTGCCTCTCTTCTTTCTTTATTGGAGGTGTGCACTTTTAGGGAGGGGAGAAGGGATTTTCGCATTTGAGTCCGCATCCTAGTGAAGGGTTTCTTGTAAATCCTTCTTCAGGTTATTGTTGGATCCCTCTCCCATTGGGGAGTTTGTGTTCAATGCCATTTGAAGGATTAATATTCCTAAGAAAGTCAGGTTTTTTATTTGGCAAGTCTTGCTTGGTCGTGTGAACCCTCTTGATAGGCATGTCTGGAGAAGAGCTTCGCTTGTGGAGCCTTTTTGCTGTATGGTTTGTTAGAAGGTTGAGGAAGATCTGGATCATGGATCATCTCTTTTGAGGCTGTCAGTATGCGAGAATGGTTGGAATCTTTTTTTTGTGGAGTTCGATGTTAGCATTGCTGGGCAGAGAGACGTTCGTGCGATGATCGAGGAGTTCCTCCTCCATCCGCCTTTCAGAGAGAAATGTCGTTTTTTGTGGCATGCTGGGGCGTGTTCGGTGGTTTGGGATATTTTTTTTTTTGGGGGGGGGGGGGGGAATGATATAGTGTTTAGAGGGAGGGAAAGGGACCCTTGGGAGTTTTGGTCTTTGGCGAGATCTCGTGTGCCCCTTTTGCTTTCGGTTTGAAACTTTTTTGTAACTATTATTTAGTAAACATTTCCCTTAGTTGGAACCCCTTCCTTTAGTTGGACTGTTTTGGTGGATTGGTTGTTTTTTTGTATGCCCCTGTATTTTTCACTTTTTCTTAATGAAAGCAGTTGTTTCCATTAAAAAAATAGTACGGAGAAAAGAGCCTACCTGGTTGAGGTTAAATTTCTTAAAATATTCTGGTAAAACCTTAAGCTCTAAGGAACTGTTAAAGGGTTGAATGCAAACAAAAATTTTAAAACACAGATAAAATTGTGAGGGATTGTAATTTCAATTCTTCAGTACCCATTTCCTGTGTTCTCATCCAGAATAAATTTAAGAAAGAAAACTTCTTCCACAAAGTTATTTGATTCAGTATGGCCTACTCTTTCTGGTAGGCATGGGGCCTCACAGGAGAGAAAACTAAATATCATTTGCCGAACTGTCAATTAGATATGTTCGCCAATCTCCACTTAACAACCTTTTGAAAGCTGTATCTGTTTCCTTTTTTTCTCACCTGGGGATGAAGCTGCTGGGTGTTAGTGAACTTATTGGCTTCAAAGTTAAAGTTTACTGGAGGGAGGAGTAGAAATGGAACTGTAACATCTAAGAGTTAATATAGACTGCACGTATATATAGCAGGTGTGTGATTTTTTTTTTTTTTTTTTTGGGTAAAAGAAACATTTCATTAATAATATATAGCAGGTGTGAGATTTTGTAAGAGTTAGTATAGATTGCACGTATATATAGCAGGTGTGTGATTTTTTTTTGGTAAAAGAAACATTTCATTGTTAATATATAGCAGGTGTGAGATTGTGTAAGAGGTCATGTTGGGATGAGAAGTTGGCTGTCCCAAATTGTCCTAAATAGTCCTTGGTCTTGTCTGGTGCTTTGGTCACTTCTTGCTTATTGGAATCTTTTTTACAAGCACTGATACAGAACAGATTGCTTCATAAAACTCTCTTTATGATACTGGACAATGTGATAATTTCTTTCTTATTATTTTTTTCAAGTTTAAGAGCATAGATCCCATTCTGTTCTGTTTTGATGAAATGTACAGAAGTATGAGTGACTTTAATATGTGTTCTCTCTTTTTTTTTTTAATATATTTTTTTATTTTTATGGATGGGACGATATTCAATTAGAAGGCTTTAAATAAGGAAAAAGTGGATGAAGTTCAGAAACTTCTCTTCCTGTGTAATACCTTCAACTTTGAAAGAATACAAACTAGTGCTGCAATGTTTGTTTTCCTCCTAAAGTTTGATTATTAATCGGTAATAGGTGGAATTGTTCTAAGTGGTGGCCTTATTAGCTTCATTTTCTCAAGAAATCCGTCTGCATTGAGCAGTTTGATCTCTGGAGGTGCTTTGCTGGCCTTGAGCACCTTAAGTTTGAAAATCTGGAGGCAGGGGAAGTCCAGTTTTCCATTCATTCTAGGACAAGCAGGTAATTGACTTTGTTTCTCTTCTAAGTCAGTTGCATCTCCCTCTAATTGTACTTCAGACATGCAATGTAACATGTATTAATTCGGTTTATTCCCCTAAAAAAAGGTCTTATTATTTTGAACTGTTTGTTTGGTCTCTCATGGTGGGTTATCTTTCTATTTGCCTTGTGTATTCTTTCATTTGATCTCAATGAAAGTTTTTTTTCCTCTGAATAGGAAGAACCATAATATTCATATGACATGCTTGACTTGATTGGAAAATGTAACTTACGTCTAAGTTCTCTATTTGACTGTGTTATTTGCAGTATTTACGGCCTCATTTTTCTGGAATAATTATCAGATGTACTCATTGGTATGCACCTCATCTGTATAAACTTTTGACCTGAATCAATAGATATCAATGCCATAATGTAGTGATAATACTATTTTCGTGATTGTAGACCAAAAAGGTGTTTCCAACTGCCATTTATGCTGCCCTCAGGTAAACTTTTTTTTGATAGTTCTGACTGCCATATCTTCCTTTGCTAATTGTAATTCAGATTAATCAAATCCTCTAACTTAAATTTGATTTGGTTTTGTTTCTCTCACAGTGCTGCAATGCTCTGCTTCTACTTCTATGTAGTAATTTCCGGAGGAAACCCACCACCGAAAAAATTGAAGCCTTCTCCATCTGCAGCTTAATGAATTCAAACCCTATACAGAGTTTGAATACACTTTGAAAAATAATTTACTTTGTGATGTAGCTTGCTGAGTTAAGTTAGGAGGGGAAAGAAGGCCTTATTTTCATTTGTTGGGATGGTAAAATACTAAAGGAAGCTTAGGAGATGGGAAAAATGCACTTGAATACTTTATAATCTGTGTGAGGAGCTAGGTGTAGAATTCATGAAGAGGGAGTACGTTACTTGAAGGCAATGAGAGCGTGGATTTTGCTTTTGAACACAATGGTTATGAGGTATGTATTTATGCAATTTGTAGAAATAACCTGTTAGTAGTTGAGTGTTTTAGTTGAAGATAGTCATTGCTATTAGATGAGGGGATTGTTACTGGAAGACTTGTGTAATAATTTAGATGGTTATATAATATATGGTGAATCTTTGAAGGTACAAAACGTAGCTAGATTTGATTTATCTCATTCGACTTCAATACACCCAAGGACATGAATTCTTCAATACATGTATGGAGGTTCGCTAATATGGTGGCTACACAACCTGGTGGTGAGGCTGTTTACAAGACCCAATTCCAAGGAGGTAGAAATCATAGTTGATTTTAGGTTTAGATACTACTTTTGTCTTTGTACTTTTGGGTTTGGATCTCATTTGGGTTTGGATCTCATTTTGGTCCTGCTTTCAAACATGCATTTTAGTAATGTTTTCAATTTTGGTTCATTTTGGCCTCTCTAATATAAAATATAGATTTTAGTCCATGCCCTTTTATAGTTGGTCCATTTTAGTATTTGAACTTTTTCAAAATTATCATTTTGATCCGTTAAAAATGAAATAAAAATAAAAGTGAAGTGATTGAAATTGATCACTCTTAAAAAGTAGGATCAAAATGAATGTACAAGGATAAAAAATGAATAACTTTAATGAATAACTTTAAAGTACATGGATCAACATAACCAAACTTGAACATAGGTCACATTAAAAGTTTCTTAATTTTCATGCTCTTGCTTATTTGGTTTTTTAAGTTTAAAAAGTGTTTCATGAATTTTATTTTCTTTTTTTTTTCCTCTTTGAGAATAAATTTTTGATCTTTTAAACTTTTGACTGTTTGATTTCGAATTTCAAAAAATGCTTAATATGTAGCTAAATAATTCTTGTTAATGCGCATCTAGATTTTTAAACTTTAATAATTTTTTTGACCTCTTTGATATTTAATAAAATGTATGGATGTGTAGACACAAAATTGAAAGTTTACATTTTTTTTTTTGATAAGAAACGATATATATATAAGAGAAAAAAATAGATAACCTAGAAGCGAGGGCCAAGGAGACCCTCCCAAAAGACAACTAAGGCAAGAACGCTTTTCAATTGTTGAAAATCATGGAAAGACTATAATTACAAAAAGGTTTTGTGGTGGTGTGTTTTGTGTGGTTAGAACACCACCAAGACGCTGTGTGTTGAACCACATACCAAAAAAAATCAAAAGAATTAATTTTGTCCTTAAAGATCCGTCTATTTCTTTCCATCCACAACTCCCAAATCAAAGATCGGACCGCACAGTTCCAAATGAGATTGCCTTTGGGACCAAAGACTTTACTGCACAAAACTTCAAATATCCACTCATCTATCTTTAGCGGAATATAGCAACTAAAACCAAAAATATCAAACAGCATTTTCTACGCTTTCCTTGCAAAATCACAGTGGAGAAACAAATGATCTAAGGACTCTTCCTCTCTATAACAAAGGCAGCACATGGAAGGATTAAGCACCATATTGGGAAGCTTTTTTTGAATCCTTTCATGAGTATTCAAACATCTATAGGCCAACGACCACACAAAGACCTTAACTTTCTTAGGAGAATCGAACTTTCAGATAGCCCTAATTAGAGGGGAGGCTATCACTCGGCGGCTAGAAGATAACTTCAAAAAAGTAGACTTAGTGGTAAACTTTCCAGACTTGTCCAACCCCCAGCTGATGCTGTCATTATCCTCCTTAGGAGTCCAAGCATTTAGAAGTTCAACAATAGCCACAACATTATGAATTTCTCTATCACGCAAATTCCTTCTAAGACTCAGATTCCATGACATAGATTCGTTACACTAGCAATCCGCAACCCATGCTTCTTTGCCCAAAGAAAGAGCATAAATATCAGGAAATTTGATGCACAAAGGAGTTGTATCACACCAGCTGTCAACCCAAAATTTTATGCATTTCCTATCTCCTAAAACAAAATTTGCCATTCTGAAAAATTCCACGCTTAGGTTTATAATCTTTGGCCAAAGTCTGTATGAGCAAACATTTCTTGGAGTCTTAGTGAACCAACCACTTTCATCCATACCATAAATACTGATCATCAGCCTTCTCCAAAAAGCCTCCCTCTCATCGACAAATCTCCACAACCATTTCATTAGCATAGCTGTATTTTTATGGAGGAGAGAGCCAATCCCGAGACCTCCAAAGACAGTGGGAAGGGCTGTGATTTCCCATCTTACTAGATTAGCGATTGGCTTAAAGACACCTCCATTCCACACAATATCCCTCACCAGCTTTTCCATCCTCTTGATAACTCCTTTGGGAGCTTTATGAAGCGAAAAGAGATAGCACGACAGGCTGGTCAAGACTGATTGAGCTAGGGTTAATCTCCCTCCTTTAGACAACTAAATAGACTTCCATCTATCTATTTTACTATTAAATTTGTCAATGACACTGTCCCAAGAGTTCTTAATAGCATTAGAGCCCCCAACCAGAAAGCCAAGATGTAGGAAAGGAAGAGAGTCTACCTTACACCCAAAATTAGAAGCCAAATAATTTAAGTCCTCATGTTCAACATTGATGCCAATTATAGAAGATTTGGAAGCATTGATGGACAATCCAGCTCCCACAAGAAAAAGGTTTATGATGGACCAAGTAGTCTCAATGTTGCCATCCTCCCAATTGGAGAAAATTAGAGTATCATCAGCATACTGCAGAATATTAAGATCCACATTTGGGTTGCCAAAGGAGAAATCTTTTAAAATCCTTTTCTCACTACAAAAGTGCATAAGTGTACTAAGTGCATCACCCACAAGAGTAAAAAGGAAAGGAGCAAAATGATCTCCTTGCCTAATTCCTCTCTTGGCAGCAATCTTCCCTCTCGACCTTCCGTTAATAATAATAGAAAAATTGGTGGTAGATAGGCATCCCCAAATCCATTTCCTCCATCTATAGCCAAACCCTTTGAGTTTCATCACTGAGTCTAAAAATAGCCAATCAACCTTATCATAAGCTTTTTCGAGATCCAACTTTAAGAGGGTACCCTTTTTGCCTTTATCTTTCCATTCATTAGTGGCTTCCGAGGCTATTAAAATGGCATCAATAATCTGTCTCCCTTCTATAAAAGCCATTTGATAATCATTAATGACAGAGGGTAGAACCGCTTTCAGTCTATTAGCAAGAACTTTAGACAGAATTTTGTACAAAGAAGTAGTGAGGCTAATGGGTCTAAACTCACTTACATGGGCTGGTTTCTTTTTCTTTGGAATAATGCAAACGTAAGTCTCATTACACTTTCTATTAACAATCCCACTTCTAAAAAAATCGTGGAACACACTTACTAAGTCGGCTTTCAGAATGTTCCATGAATTTTTGTAGAATTCTGCCGTCATCCCATCCGGACCCAGAGACTTTCTAGCTCCCAAATCAGCCTCTGCTTCATAAATTTCTTTTTCAGAGAAAGGGGCTTCAAGGTTGATCATAGCCACACTGTCCAGCCTTCTCCACCCAATATCCTTACAAATGAAAGGAGAATGAGCTACAAAACCATATAACTCCGAGAAGAAAGATAGAATTTCATTCTCAATATCATTGTCATTCACTAACACATCCCCGACATTGTTCTCTAGGTACATAATCATATTTTTGCTTTTTCTGGCCGAGGCCCATCTATGGAAGAAGCTTGAGTTTTCGTCTCCCTCTTTAAGCCATTGTAATTTACATTTTTGGGCCCACAGAACTTGTTCTTTAAAGACCGAATCCATCAACTTCTTTTTCAGAGAACCCCTTTTCCGCATGTAATTATCATCAAGAGTGGCTTCTTCTTCTATAAGGTCAATAACGTTTATTCTGTCCAGCAAAACTTGCTTCTTTTCAATTATGTTGTCGAAAGTTTCTCTATTCCATTGCTTTAAGTATTTTTTAAGGCCTTTAAGTCTGTCCATGAAAGCATACATGGGCCATCCTTCCACCTTCAAAGTTGCCCACCACATACCAACATTTTTAAGAAAAATGTGGTGCTGGAGCCACACATTCTCGAATCTAAACGGGGTAGGGCCCCAAGAGTGAGAGCCTAACGAAAGCATAATGGGGAAGTGGTCTGATGTAGGCCTTGGGAGTCTATTCAACTTGGCCTCTTTGAAGAAGTCCCACCATCCACCAGTAATAAAGAAACGGTCAAGTTTGGAAGTAGCCGGGCGCACACCAGATCTAGACCAAGTAAACATTCCATTGCTAAGAGGAATATCATTGAGATTCAACTGACTCAACAACTTATTAAACATCAGCATGCTTCTAGTGTCACTAGCCCCCGGGGATTTCTCATGAACCCATCTAACCACATTAAAATCACCACCTAAGCACCAAGCTTCATTACATAAATCGAAGAGACTGCCCAACTCCCACCAGAAGTCTTCCCTTTTTTTATACGATGATGGTCCATACACACCTGTGATCCAGCCACTATAACCATTGTTAGTATGGCAGAAAATAGAGATTGAAAACAGACCTTGCAGCGAATCAGTGACCGTGATGGAGTCTTCCTTCCACATCAGAATGATGCCACCTGAGACTCCCATAGCATTCAACGTCACCCAACCTATGCACCGGCTACTCCAAATGGATTTAATCAACTTCCTGTCCACCTCTTCTAACTTAGATTCTTGCAGAATGACCACATCAGGATTATATTTAGAAATAGTATCCTTGACTAAAATCCTCTTAGGACGGGCATTTAAGCCTCTCAATTCCAAGAGAGCACTAACATGGAGAAAAAGATGAGCCCCTAGAAGCAGTACCGCTATCTTCAGTCTTCTCCTTTTCCCACGTATTTATCAAGGCTTTAACCTTTCTTGTCAATCTTTTTGAACTATTCAACGCCCCATTTTTCCTCTGCGCTTTTCTTTTCCTCACTATTGGCTTTATGGAAAGATTATGTTCCATGAGGACAACTACTAACTCTTTACTAAGGGGAAGCTGATGCTGAGTAACCTCCCTTTCTACCATCTCAGATTCGCTTTCCAGTCTATCTTCATGATCTATATTAATCGGGTTGGGGAGTGGACTCTCCACTACAACCAATTGTTGCGAGCTTTATCCAGCCTCCACCACTACTTCGTTGCTCACAAACAATCTATTCAGCTCTGTCGAACAGTCCATCGTTTCTTCAACTTCCTCCTCAACCAAGGGCGTGAATCTATTCTCTGTGAAAGAACTATCAAGGCTGGATAATTCAAATTTCGAGGAGCAATCATTCCCATCTGTTCTATCATTGTCTGTCGGGGAGGGCACTTCTTTTCCGTGATTTGTGGAGCATATTGGAGTTTTCTTGAAAAAAGAATGGACTACGTCCTTTTTCGCAAACATTATCTTCTTTTTCCAATAGGTCTTGGACTCTTTTAAACCAGAGCAGTCCACTTTTTGATTATCGGGCCAATCCACAGCTTTATCTTCTTTTGAAGTTTCAGAAAATGAGGGCTCATCGTTATTTATGTCTTCTACCATAATTCCTTTACCTTTTGTCTCTTTCGGGCCGATATTAAACTCGAGGCCCAAATCGCTAGGCCTGGGCGCCAAAGGATTTGAATTTTCTGTCATCCCATGTGCGTCTGTTTCCTGCTGCAAAGGACGACTCTGGTCTTCTTTCTCTCTCATTTTTCTGGAAACCCATTGTGAGACGTCACCTCAATACTTAGTCTTCTATCCGGGTTTTCCACCCTCCAAATATCCATTGGATTGCGCCTCAGGTTGGCCGGCCCTTTGAAGAAATATTTGAGCAGCCTCCGACGAGAAAGAACCATGGATTCCGGCGACTTTGTCCACTAAGAATTTTGGGTCTTGAAAAGTTACCACCTGCACCAGAAAACTATCGTTCCCATCAGTTAACTCCATCTCCGCTGGAAAAAAGCCACAGTAATTTCCTCTGACCTTAATAGCCACCTCAAGACATTCAATAAGGGTTGAATTTTCATTAGCAAATTCCATAAAACCACCCAGCACATTGCCTATCCTCTCAAAATTCCTTGCATTCCATAAGTGCAAAGGGATATTTCTTAATTTGACCCACCCTCCATACGAAGGAACACAACTCATTCTACCATGCTTCTTATGGTCCCACCTTTCCATTTCCAATGTAAATTGTCCATAAGTTGCCCATCCTCTATTTGTAAACAGTAATCTGGCCATAGTATGATTTGGGCACTTCAGCAAAGACTTATCTGGGTGGAAAGGGTTTATGATAAAATGTCATTCTGTTTTATTTTGTATTGCTTTTAAGATTCTGATCCAGTCATCGTGAAAATCTCTTTTTGTAACAATAATGGTATCCTCCCAACAGATGTTCCGAACCATCATTTTAATATTGTCCTTGTTCAGTTTTCCATTGACAGCTTCAGGCATTAAGATAGGTCTCCTATTCCACGCATTCACCGCCGTGGGGGAGGGGGGGGGGCTTCAGGGTTAGTTTCATGAAACTTCTTATCTTCGTTCAGTCACGTATCTTCACCATTGAGGAAGTCTAAGAGGAGCCATCTAAACCTCTCCCAACCACTGTAATCTATTCCGGCCGGAACTACAAGGTTTTCCTTTTTTCCAGAGTGCAACACTTTTGAAATTTCTAAAAAACTCTCTCTCTTATTCGAAGTCTTCTGTATCCAAATGAATCCATCAACACATGAGGTTTTTCTGAAGAACTTTTGTGGCTTTGGAGTATTTAAGACTTCTTCCAAAGCATCTATTAGTCATACCGCAACAATCTCTTCCCCAGTAAGGTTGTAGGTTCTATTTTGATGGTTTTCACAAATTCTAATCACCCTTCCTCTATACCTTCTATCAAACTCACAACTAAAATTTTTGTTCTCTATTCTAGTCGAAAGCTTCCTGCCCATCTTCATTCCACATTAAAAGAAGGAGACCCTTTTACTTACCAGAGAATGGCGGAGGATGATGGTTCAGGTCGGATGCCATCGGAAGGTTTACAATTTTATAAATCATAAAATAAACTTTTTGTCTAATGGATGAGTTAAATTTTAATATTGAAATGAACTTTTTGTCTAATGGATGAGTTAAATTTTAATATTGAAATAAACTTTTTGTCTAATGGATGAGTTAAATTTTAATATTGAAATAAACTTTTTGTCTAATGGATGAGTTAAATTTTAAT
>JBBPDJ010000023.1:17203425-17215573 GCA_037974625.1 Cucumis cinereus
TTCCAATATTTGTTAGTGAAGAGAGGGTTTTTGGAGCACTTAATTTTATTATAACAAGACTACAAGATAGATTTAATTAATCTTTGTATATACTCCAAAGCTTCTTAATTTCTTTTTCCATTCCTAATTTCATTTAAAAGACAATCTATCTATATATATATATCCTAAAATCCTTTCTCCATTGTTATAGTGTGCTATGATTACTTTGAAATGAGTGGACTAGAAACAACCCCTTTTAACTGGCAGAATCAATTACCTAAATCACTTATCAATTATATGTTTGTTTCATGAATGATAAATGTTATGATGGCCAAAATAGACATAGTTTAATTGACATATAATATTTATTAGAGACTATGAGGTTTGTGGTTCAAATCTTCACACTCTTATGGTATATTAAGAAAAAAAAGAATATCCATCGTTTTAGGTTAAGTTTCAGAAAAGGATTTGACAAAAAGTACTAATCATCTTTATAAGTGTGTATATATATATATATATAACTGCACATTTGGAAATGGATGACTAAAGCAGTGATTTTAGATAAAAAAAAGTGATAATTTAAGTACAACCAATATTTTCATACAACCATATTGATATTTGTTTTCAATCTTTTAAAACCAATTTTTGATTATTATGTTTGGTTGGAAAAGTATTTTTAAAATTATGAAATTACTGGTAAAAGAAGAGAATTTGCTATTTGAAAAATTATTGAACAAAAGCAGAAAAAACAAAAAAGTAATTGTTCTTTGTATAAGAGCAAATTCAATAAATGATGAATTGAGATAATTTTTCTATTTGTGATTTCCCAGTCTATCATTTCACATAAAATCAACGGTCAAATAATAAATAAAAAGAATTGTAAATGATTCAAATTTTTTCTAAAATAAATTTCGAAACAGTCGTAAAATATCAATATGTTGAACGGAATTAAGTAATTTTGACCATGCCAAAATTACTAACAAATACAATCTTACATTGTTCATCTAAGTAATTTTGATCATGACAAAATTACTTCCACACCTATCCTATTACCTTCATCTTTTTCTCTTTGAAGGCAGTAAAGTACTTTCAATCGATTAGAAAATAGTTAAAGTAGTGATTATTGGCTTTCCTCCACTTGTGTAGTGGAAAATAAACTAGTTCTTCCTATTCAAAAACTTCTTACCCTGTAAATCATACCATGTTGAAAGTTGAAAGGGTTTGAACATGCATCCTCCCAAATTATCTACTTTATGATCCTAATGGAAATATCAAGGAGCTACCCAACTTGCCTAGACTAGAATTGATACATATTGTTGTTATTCTTTGTCACAATTCTTTGATTTTGATGTACTTTTGGAGTCACCAAAAAAGGAATCCCCAATTTAGTCCAAGCAAGAAAGTGTGTGTGGAAGAAATGTCTATTCTTTGTTGGCTTGCCTTCATCAAATTATATATATATATATATATATACAAAATGACTAGACAAAGCATGAAGAATGGTTATGCAAGTACTTAATGAATAGCCTACCAATCAAACTTCCCAATAAGCCCCTTCTTTGACTTGAATTGGTCAGTTTTTTTTTTCTTTGAAATGAAATTTTTGCATAGTAACTTTATGGTTTGCAACCTCAACTTGGGGTAGCCTAGTGTGTCATGTGTGTGTATTTATTAGTTATGTGGAATTTGGCATATTCTTATCTTTGATATATAGGTACCTTAACCTAGGTCTCTTTTGCTTTGATTAACCCAATTCATATAGATACACATATTAGTCAAATATGTTTCATTATTCTACATGTGTTTTTGTCCAAGTGGGTTTTGTGAGACAACCCTAAAAACAATCCATTCAAATTTATTTGAAAAAAGTACCTGTCTGAAAAATGATAGGAGTGCTTGAAATTTATGAGTTTTAATTTACGTTAAAATAGCACATTCTTATACTTCGATATTTGTTCAATTTTAATTTTTGTACCTTTAATAAATCTTAATTTATATTCTCAATGCTAGTTTATTGTTGATTTTTTTCATGTTTAATTTATCTATAACATTTTTACTATAAATTTTGAAAACATATTCACATACTTTATTTTCTTGCATAAAAATATTTTTATAAGTTAATCAATTTCAATAAAAATGAACTTTTGAAAGTCTTAAGCTTAAAAGCGGACAATTAAAAATATGATGATTAAAATTGAGTAAATTTTAAAGTATAAACACCAAAAATAGTATTTCAAAAAAAAAAAAAAACGCACTCAATTGAGGATAATTTCCTATTATCATTGATCAAGATATATTATTCTAATTAATGTTATTGTAAAAATCATCTGGTTCAAAGATCTTGATATTTATACAAATATTATAGTTTTGTTGTCTAATTATGTAGTTAAAACTTACTTTCACGGTTAAGAAAAAACCTTTGAATTAAAAAATCTTCCAAGATCTCGAGGGATGATTTAAACAAAAAGTTGCTAGATTATTCCAACAAAAAAATCGAACTACAAAATAAATTTTCTTTCAATAATGTCCCATAATAATCTTCTTCATACTATATTTTTCTTAAAAAAATGGTGACTCACAGATATGGAGTGGTGTTAGTCATTAGAGTCATGCCTAATAGAGCAAGATGGTAGAGAAGACATCTAAAAAACTCTTCACATTAATGTCAATTATTAACATCATCTATGCAAAAGCTTTGATTCAAATGACTGAGTGACTGAGTGATTAATTGACATTAATGTGAAATATAGTTTTGTTTATTTATTGGGTTTGCTCAAAATGTTGAAATAGTATAATGAAGTTACACATAGACGATGGATCGAAAGCCAATTTAGCAAGAAACATTTGTAGATTTACAGTTAATTTAATTAGGAGTAATTCATGTATTTGCCTTTTAAAATTAATTGTTTATAATTTATACACTACGTATATAATGATATTTATCACTTTATATACCATGTATAAAATTTTAATATAAAATTGAAAAAATAATTATTTTACAAGCAAACAAATTTAGTTGATTTTCAAGTCGACTTATTAACCTTTAGTCATTTATCTTGTTGTTCATCTTTCCTTCTTGTTAATAAAAACATGTAATTCTTATGGAAAAAAAGTCATAATTTTTAGAGGCATTTTCAAATATAGCATAATGAACTAAAATATTTACAAAGTATATTTTTTCATCTCATATGTATATTTTTTTTACAAATATTCTTGAATGACTCGTTTCTTATTTATTTATTTAATTATTCTTAAAATAGTTAGAATAATGAGAATTGAACTTTCAACTTGAAGAAAGGAAGTGCATACTAATTACCACTGAGTTAATACGAGTTATGTCAACTTTGGCAACAATTGGTTTCTCAATTAATGATGTCTAATATAAAATAATTAAAAATTAAAAATATATTTTATATAGTCATATATTAATTAACTAGTTTGATGAGATAGTTTGTTTTAGTTCAGCACAACATTTGAGAAGGAAGAATGTGTACATGACGATGTGTACATTAACATCTACTCTCTCTGTAAAAACATATGCTTAATCCAAATGATTTAACACATTAATATTTTTAGTTATTTTTCTTAATCTTACACTCCAAAAAAGTATAATATTTTTAGTTCATTTTCCTTAATCTTACACTCCAAAAAGTAGCCTAATGACTCTAAAAGCTTGATGTAATGGAAGAGGAGAATCTCCAAGAGAACTTAGAACAAAAAAATTTGGGTTGAATGGTGAGGTCAAATGTGAAATGAATCCTTATTATTAGGAGGTTGAAATAGTACCTTTCCTTTTTGTTTAAAATGTGTTAAGGCTCCACTATCAAGGGTTCTTGTGGCCTTAACAACTTGATCCACAAATCACATGAGTGGAGGCAAAGGTATCCTTTAATTCTCTCTCTCTCATTGACATAAGTCCAAATATATTATAGATTTTTTATTTATGTACTTTCTTTGTCACTAAGTATGTTTTCTTGGATTATTAAAAAAAAATTATATTTAAATTTAAGTTATGTTAAAACTTGGGCCTTCTAATTAGACTAAAGGTGGCCCAAATCTGTTGAACTTTATCCAAAAGGTAGAAGAAATAAATATCGTTGAATTGTGTAGTTTTTACGCTGCCACATCTCTCAAGATTTATTAGGTGGAGAAGAAAACTTTCTTTACTCCATTTTGTCCTTTCATTTTCCAAAAACCAAAAAAAAAAAAAAAAAAATAAAATAAAGTTCTCTCTAACTTTGCTTTTCTATCTTGTTCACGTTGAGATGCTTCAATGGAGATTCATGGTCAAGGATGAAAAAAAATACAAACATGCAATGTAAGAAACTTGAAGAGAAAAAGATCTACACAGTGATTAGAGATGTCCATGAGACAAGGCTGGGCCAGGGTTGCTATTCTCCATCCCGATCTCCGCTTTTCATTTTATTCTCCATCTCTGTAAAATTTTCCACGGGAATCGAGGTGAGAATTCATCATGGAGAATTCGTGAGAATCGAGTTTCCTGCAAGGAATTTTCCCCCATTATTTTTTCGTTGAAAAAATGAAAATATTTAAATCTTTAATGTAAGAAAATTCTAATTAAATAATTAAATCTATCACTAAATTATTTATTATGGTTAGTTTTATATGACAATTGAATTTAAAGATAAATAGTCAAATTTTGGCCTAAAAAATTAACCAACTTTTTAATAAAAAGAAATAAACATAAATTAAATTATTCATATATATAATTTACATTTAAGTATTGAATTTAAACATATTCATTATCTTGTCCAATAAATTATTTATAATAATAATAATATAACATTACATAACTATACGAAATAAATAAATAAAGTATAATCGGAGCGAGAACGAGGACGAGGTCAGGGTTGGGGAATGCACTCCCCATCCCCGTTTAGCTCACGGGGAATTTTCTCCCTCACACCCTCCTCGGTGACATCTCTAATAGTGATTATAGTGGTTCGATGAAAAATCACCTATATCCACTTCCAAGGTAAGAGTGTTTATTTCTTTCTTCAAGAACTCTCTCAAATATACTAATTCATAGATTTTCTCATCATCTTAAAACCTTCTCTCTTTTTCAGATTATATACATAGAGAAGAAGTTATGTGGTAAAACTAAATTACAAAAATACAGTTTTATTGTTTTAGCAAAAATTACTACTTTTCTATTTTGTTAAATGATAGAGATGAATTAGTTGGAGCTATGTAGTGAACTTGTTCTTGAGGTAATTTTAGCTCAACTCTTTTTACAAATTCTCCACCCTAAGCTAATATTGACTATATACCTTGGTGTTATTTTGCAGATCTACTTTTCAGCTAGATGATCTAATAATCTTGTAGACCTAAGCAATACTCAAGCTTGAACCATGACACTACTTTAGTCAAGAAATCAGATATGTTTTCTTCTGTCTTTATCTTCTTTAATTTAATTTCACCTTTCTCCACCTCATGTTTGATAAAATGTAAAGGAATGTCCACATGTTTTGTTCTGTCATAAAATTGGAGATTTTTAGCTAAGTGTATAACACTTTGAAAATCACAATTTATGCTCACTATGTCTTGTCTGAAATCAAAGTCTTTTAGTAATTCTTTTAGCCACTTAGCTTCTTTTACAACTTCTGGTAATATAATGAACTCTGCTTTTATGGTAGATAGACTACAATAGACTGTAAATTTGACGTCCAGCTTATAGTAATTTGTAACGCCCCGAATTACTAAATCAAATTGGACCATTACTTAATTAAAACCAATAAATTTAATTATGAAAGACAGATGTAAAACAAAATAAATACTTTTATTTAATCAAAATATCATTTAAAATGTGATCAAAACAAATACTTAGTTAAAAGCGAAAATGCCTAAACGAGATTCTTAAAACAGTTTTCTAAATCAAATGATTACGACGAATAAAATAAAATAGATAAACAGTAATAGCGCCAGAAAAACACAGTGCAGAAGCAAAAAGTCTCATGGTCCTCCACGATATGGTCACTGGTTCTTCTTGTTCCTCGTCGGTCCCTTCTTACCTTTGCCTGAAACACAACATAGAAAGGATGAGTATAAAATATACTCAGTAAGGGACCCACTACTGATCCCACTAGGTGACCATTAACTCTCTCTATTAACTTGTACTCTACGACACACAGTCAAATGGTTTGGTAGAAACGCCTATACAATCCAATACCAGGATCGTCTTACCAAATCTGTGGGACCACATGCAAAAGCAATCAAGTCAGAACACACGCTACACATGCTTGTTAACCCGACCCTCGTGACATATGCCACACAAGCTTGTCAACCCATCCCACAAACGAAGTACACAAAGTTATTTGATAGAGTTAACAGACACCATAATCCAATAAAACCAAATCAATAAACATATATGTTCATTCATCACAATAGTTCATTCCTCATGAAAAAGTTAACATGATTTACATAATCCACATAGAACGACAGGTCATGCATAATTTACACAATTAGCTATACAAGAACCCGAAGTTAAGGCTATAATACAACCAAGGTATCAGTTGTCACACAATCCATACCCCAACCAAAAACTACCGTGCTATGAGCAAGATGTCCCAAAACATTCCTAAACATAGCCAAAATAAACGGTTCATCAACATCAGATAAATTCCACAGTGCATGCGATCCAACCCATCTTCCACATCTTATCTAACGAAGGCGTGGGTTCAGCAGAAGTGTTCTTTACCTCAAATTACAGAAATTTTCTTAGCTCGAAATAGCCTTCAATTGACCCTAAACACACAAAACTTTTAATTAATAATTTTTTTCCTATAAATATTATTAATTAATTTTACTCCTAAATAACCATTCTTAAACTCACCAATCAATGACGAAAACTCCAATTAATTCGTGGGGAAACTTCTACGAATTAAATCCACAAAAGCTTCGACTTCAACCTACACATAATAATTTAATTAACAAATTTTCCATAAAAATTATTAATTAAATAATCTTAAACTTTCAATTTGGTTCCTTACCAAACATTCCAACTGGTCGACGAAAACCAAATCGATTCGTAGAGAAAATTCTACGAATCAATTGCACAATAAACACTCCAAATTGAACCTTCAATCCAAGCAAACGCCCAATTTAATCCTAAGACATATTCTCGACATTAACTTTAATGGGTACTCCATGAATCCATGATACATACCAAAATTCATCCTTAATTAAACTTTAAATTTGATGGTTAATGGGTAGTAAAAAGCCAAACTTGAAACCACGAAACTTAGCCACTGCCAACTGGTGACGACGATGGAAGTGAAACTGAACGAAGCGGCACGGCAACTTGTAGCGGCGCAGACGTGGACAGATCCAACACAGAGAGGCGGCTCGTCGACTTAGGTTGCAGCATCAGCACGCTTGAGAAGTGGATCTGGTGCACGGCACACGTCTTGCGACTGTCGGTGTGTAGTAGCGAGGCAGCACGGGCTTCGAATCTTGGTTGCGGCTTGGCAGAGATGTGGCTACGTGGCAACATCGTTCGGGTCGCGCCGCGACTGGGTGTGTGCTACGCGACAACTACTTGTGGATGGAGAAGAAGACGTTGAAGAAGATGACACGCCAAACGATGCCCTAATTTCTTTTTTATAAAATAACTAATAATAATAATAATAATAATAATAATAATAATAATAATAATAATAATAATAATAATAATAAACTTATTACTATTATTATTTAGTTTACCCTTTCATTTTCCCAATCCACCAAATCTTTCTCTATTTTCATTAATAATCACTTTCCTCTCTCCTCATTTAAAACCCCATTTTCTCTTTCTTCAATTAAACTCACTTCTCTCTCTCCCTTCACAAATAAATAAAATAAATTTCATAACCAATAATAACTCTAAATTTAAACCAAATTAAAATACAAACATCCCAAATGAATCAACCAACAAAAATCACAACTCACTTAACCAAAAAATTAACAAGAGAATTGATAATTAATAAAATAAAGAATTACCTTAAAATTTGGGATGTTATTTATAGTATTTTCCCCAAACTGAAACACATACTCTGTTAGAGATCTTCGCTTATCCATATCACCAACAAAATCTGAGTTTGAGTAGCCTATTAGGTTTAGATTAGTCGAGTTAGGGTGTTTAAATATGAGCCTTTTCTTCTCAGTGCGAACTAGGTATCTCAATACCCATTTAATAGCTTCCTAATGAGCCTTTCCTGGATTCTCCATATTTGCTCACTTGGAACAGTGGGCTAAATTAGGTCACCATCAGATACATTAGGCTACTCGTGGCACTAGAATAGGGAACTCTTTCCATTACTTTTTTCTATTCTTCAATAGAAGGGGAGTTTTGAGGTGAAAGTTTAAAGTGTTGAGCTAGGGGAATGCATACTACCACATTTTCCATGTTGAATCTCTTTAGGACTTTAGAAGCATAATCTGATTGACATAGTAAAAACTCTCATTTGCTTCTATTTCTATAGATCTCCATCCCTAGGATCTTCCTTGCTGTCCCTAGGTCATTCAGATCAAACTCCTTGCTCATTTGAGCTTTGAGTTCTTTTAGTTCAATCATATTACTTCAAGTCAATAGCATGTCATCTACATATAGTAGAAGATACACTTATCCTTTATTTACACACTCTTTTATGTAGTGACAAGAGTCATAGCTGCTCCTTTTGAACTTTAGCTTAGACATAAACTCATCAAACCTTTTATACTAGCATCTAGGGGACTGTTTAAGCCCATATAGGAACTTCTTCAGCAAACAAACTAGATCTTCTGACCTTTTCTTCACCTTCAGGTTGGGACATGCAGATAGTTTCTTCTAGCTTCCCAAGTAAGAAAGTTGTAGTCACATCTAGCTATTCTAGTTCTAGGTTTCTACAAGCTACAATAGCTAGGAGCACTCTAATAGATGTATATGTCACCACAAGATAGAAGATACCATTGTAGTCTAACCCTTCTCTTTGAGTGTACCCTCTAGCCACTATCCTAGTTTGTATTTAACTCCACCTTCATATGCTTTTCCTAACTTCTTCTTCAAAATCCATTTGCAAGACACAACTTTCTGTTTAGGAGGTAGAGAAGCCAAAGGTCCATGTCTCATTCTTAACAAAGAACTAATCTCACTATTCATTGCCTTCAGTCACTGTTTATTTTCTTTGCTTCTTCATAGCTTTTAGGTTCATCATCATTTAGATCATCACAAAGGTTAGCAAATGCAACACAATCATTTCCTTTATACCTTTGTGATGACTTTCTTTCTCTTCTAGTTTTGTCTTAAATTAGAGTGTAAGTTGCTAGAACCAGTAAATATTTCTTTTTCGATTCATCCCTAGAGTTGAATACCTCATTTAAGAATTATTTTTGACCCAATCCATAGGAATCAACAGAAAAGGCAAATCTCTTATGATACACCAGATCCAACTCAGTTATGTATGTATGTATGTATGTAGGTACGTACGTACGTATTTATGTACGTATGTATGTATAAAACCTATTTGTTTCCAAATAATTAATATACCCACACAAAAAACATCAAATCTTCTTTTCCCATATTAAATACCATCTTTTTTCCAAATAATTATACATATATATATACATATACATATATATGTAGTATGTATGTATATATATATACATTAAAAATACCATCTTATTTCCAAATAATTATATGTATATGTATATACATATACATGTAGTATGTAAGTATATACATCTAGATGTTGTATGTATGCATATACATCTACATGTAGTATGTATGCATATATATACATGTAGTATGTATGTAATTTCTTAAACAATACCCCACCAAATCACACATTTTTTTCCTAAATTTCTAATTAAATTAATTAACATCCTTAAATAAACTAATTTTAAATAAATCAACTTATCACTTAAATAATTCAAGATAAATAAATTAAAATTATTTTAAATTTGGAATGTTACATTATATCAATATCATTAGTTGGCCCAATATTATACTAATGATTGCCTTGAAATAATAAGGATACTCAGAACTATCAGATGACGATTAAATATATTATTTCCTCAAACTTCATCAACATCTACATTTTTCTTTTTTCTTTTTCTCTAAAAAAGATAATATATATGGTTGTAAGTAATTCATTTGGGAAATATTTTCTTTTTTGGTTAGTAGGGAATGGTCCATTGAATCACACATGTTTTACTAAATGTGTAAAACAAGTTTTTTAATGTACAAATAAGACAAATTTTAAAGGGAAAGGGATTGAGCTGAGAAAGACTTCCATGTAGGCTACAAATTTATTGACATTTTAGATTCTTTGTCAATTTTAATACTATCTATTTTTTTTCTTGACCATAATGTGACTACGTTTGAAAAAGGTAAGATTAATCAAATATATCCTCATGAAAAGATCTAGTTTTCTTATATTTCATCCATTCGAACTAATTAGTTTTTATAGAGATGTGGTTATTTAAATGCACTAAGAGGGTGTTTTAGAGATTGTAATGGAGTTGGTAATTTGAAACGGACAAGAATGAGTTTGGAGTCCAAAGGTTTGGTTTCTTAGGTTTGAGGTTGGTTTAAAATCCTCATCCCATTAATTACACAATCCATGGTTATTACAATGCAACGACCCTACTATAACACACATTCATTACAATTTATTCTCATCTTTCTCTTTCTCTTTCATCATAACTATTCTTTGTACACTAACAGGTTTTTTTTTATATTATCATTATCATTTTAAAAGAGCCTCGTAGCCACAAACGAGGAACACACATACAGAGGAAGTATAATCTGATATGGGAAATTGTACAACGAGGGGATATGATAGTCACCAAGATCGCTTCGAAGCACAACATTGCTGATCCATTTAAGAAGACTCTCACCGCTAAAGTGTTCGAGGATCATCTAGAGAGTCTATGTCTACGAGATATGTACATTAGGTAATCTAGGGCAAGTGGGAGACGTGTAATGAGGGTATGATGCCCTAGTTTATTGTATTTGTATATATACATTTTATGTAATATACTTGCACATTTGACCATTTTTTATATTTGTGGATTACTTTATTTTGTACATCCTATAGACTACCACAGAAGACTAGAGTCTTAGTCCAAATAGAAATTTGTTGGGTTTTATGTTCTAAAACTCGTAGATAGTAAATGTAATTCGTTAACCGTTATTAATAAAGAGTTATTATTTCAATTTCAATAAGTAGTTATTGATTATTTTTGTCTAATTAACCCAAATCTAATAAACTAACATCCTAAGTTGTTTTATGAGTCCTGAATTGTATGTGGAGACATACAGGGATCAATGTTCGAGATACAACTTAAAGGGTCTATAGTATAAGGATAAAGTTGGGTACCTTATCCTGCATACGGCCCACTTTGTATTTGATACAAACACAATGATCCAATGTGTTCGTGTAGGTGACACACTTGTGGGGTTATCCTATGCAATGAGCTTGTATAAGACTGGATCACGAAATAGTAACCACTAGATGTAACCCCATTGACTAGTTAGATTTCTATTTGAAATAGGATGATCTAGGCAACTTAGTCTTAATCTTGAGTGTATTATGAACTTCTGTTCACGAGAAATTGTCTTTTGATTTGTATGGGTGAGAGTGACCAGTTTGCCGACTCAATAAGCCTACAATTTTGGAGACAAGACCGAGCAGGAAGTTGAAAATATAATTGCATAAGATGGAATTCACTTCTTTCCGACTTTAGGGTAAATAGATGAATGTTTTCTTAATTGGTATCTCCGAGACTTGAACAAAAGGCCCTACCCTCTCTATAGCACGAGAGGGATTTCTCCTTATTTGTTGAACCATAAGCAGGTTGTCCATTAGAGGAGCACTGGTATTTAAGGACTAAGAAGTAACTTAGGGTTAAAACGGTAATTTGACCTAGTTGGAATTACGAACACTTGTGAAGGACTAACTTGTCGTTATTAGTCTACATCAGTGGACACAGAAATATATCAACAGTGAGAAGAGTTCAGCTGTGAGTCTTTAGTGAAGTGTACACACAGTTAACAAATATTGATTAATGTGGTTAATGTGTTTAGCCAATTAATCTCATATCGTTATAGCTTATGATCTGTAGGTCCATGAGGTCCCCTTCCTAGCTCGTAAAGGGTAATAAGGTTAATATATCTTGGATATAATTTGAA
>JBBPDJ010000023.1:17215673-17227252 GCA_037974625.1 Cucumis cinereus
GCATGTGTTCCCACAGGTTCCTAGGTTGACACTGACGTTTATGCTGATATGGGCTTTCTTTGTGAACTGTTATTGCTATGTGAAACAGGATATTGATTAAGTGAGGAAACAATAGCTACCCTATGTGGTCAGAAGAGAGAGTCCTTTACTGAGTATATTTATACACTCACCCTTCTGTGTTTTTATTTTTCAGGCTAAGAGAAAAGGAGACCGACGAGGGACAAGAGGAATCTACGACCATGGTCATCGGGACTATATGACCAGTTGCTTCCGCTATAGTATTGATCCGTTTTCACGTGTACTTTTAACTTTTAAAAATTGCATGTTTTATTGGGGGCCCAAATGTCAAAAGTTTTACATTTTTTAAGCATTATTTCTTTGATTTTCTACGTAAAGTCGATTTGAGTGTTTCTTCAATTTCTTCCATAAAAATGATTTGAAATTTTCAAGAGTCTGGTTTTAAATTCTTATTTTGTTTCAAGTAATGATCTCGGGTTGTGATAGAAAACTCGGGGCGTTACAGTATCAGACTAAGCTAAGATTATAAACTACAAAGATTAAACTATACTTTCTCCATATCATAGAGATCAGGTTTGCAATTTAACAAATTTAGGGCCCATTTGGTAACGTTCCTGTTTGTTGTTTTCTGTTTCTGTTTCTAATTTTTTTAAAAACGGATTTGTTTGATAATGTTCCCTGTTTCTTGTTCCCAAAATTTGAGAAACGTTTCTATAATTGTTAAGAATTTGTGGGAAAAAAAAGGGTTTCTCCTGTTCTGTTTCTCTTTTTTCTTCCTCTTCTTCCTCTATAAATATCTTTCAAAATATTTCTTCTCTCCAAATCTTTCTTACTCTTAAGCTAGGATATACAAGTAACTTTTTTCCTCCAATTTTTCTTATTACTTTTAACCACTCATAATAATGTTCTTCCTCTAACAAAAGTTATGTGTTCGAATCCTACTTTATGCATTTTTTTAATATTTTTTTGAAGATTTTGTTTCAACATTGATTTATTTTTCTTTTTTCTTTATTAATTTTTTAATTAAAAAATTCTTCAATATTTATATTTTATTTTTAAAATTTAAAATTTTCTTATATTTAAATTTATATAATATTTTAATTTTTAATAGTACATTAATTCTCTTATATTTCAAATTTGAATTTCGAGGATCGACATTTATTTTTATTTTTTTCTTTTTATACTTGTGTCCATGTTTTATAATTTTTTTTATTAATTTTTTTATTTACAAAATAATTCTGTTACATTTATATTTTATTTATATTTTAAATTTTAAATTTATCTAATATTTAGATTTATATCTTATTTTAATTTTAAATATGCATGTTAATTTTTTTATATTTCAATTTTTTAGTATTAATTTTTGCAATATGCGTGTTTATATATTATTTTAATTATATGATCTGAAATTTAGCTGATTTTTTTTTTAGGGAAAATCGAGTAGAATTTTACAATTTTACAATATATAAATGTTTCTGACTAAGACATTCATTTTGCTTAACTTTAATATTTTACAACTACGATATTTACAGAATTATATAATTAAGTTGGATTCGACTCGATATCATTTAGGACAAATGACTTGAGTTAGAGATGACAGTGACGATCCAATTTGGACAACATATAAAAGATATGATACAACTTTCTTATTATATTTTAGTTGTCATCAAGACTTTCTTGTATTAGATGACATAATCTTTCGATAAAATATTTTTTAATGTTTATTAATAATGTACGACACATGCACATAGATGTATATATATATTGTTGCAAAAAAATAAAACAAAAAAAAACAAGAAACTAGAAATAATTATAAAAAACATTGATGTTTCTGTTTCTTTTTTAAAGAAACAAGAAACAAGAATAGGTATCAAACATAGTCTCGTTTCTTGTTCTTAAAATGGAGTAAACAAGAAACAAGAAACAAGAAACGAGAAACAAAGAACAGGAAATGAGAACGTTACCAAACGAGCCCTTACTGATTGTAGCCAACATGAGAAGTTACTTTCTAATATTGACTAAAGAATATATGTTTATCAACACCATTGAAAATAACATTTTATAGTTCCCCTTTTGTTTGAGAGTATTAATTATTGGGGTTCATGCCCTACACTTGTGGTTTATAAACGGTAAACAAATTATTTAATAAATAAAGTGTTAATTATTTTGATGTAATAAACATGTTACTTATTTGATTTTATACTTGCATAACTCAATCCAATAAATGAAGATCCAAGGTTATTTATTGTACCTTGAACAACATGTGGTTGACATACAAATTGATCACGTTCATGTAATAGCCTAAAAAGTCCATAGTATATGGATAAGGTTGGGTGCATTATTCTGGTAACACTATGAATATGATTCGCTTTGTTTATTACAAATGATTTGTTCCAAATCCCTAATGTAGGGATATGCGAGTGAGGTATCCTATACAATGAGTTTGTATAAGGCCAGACCACGAAATATACAATCTTTCTTTGTAACATAGTTGAACTGTAGAGATAATATTTCAAAGAAGGACCTTATGTAACTCGATCTTAATCCTAAGTGAGTTATGAACTCTTGCTCATAAGGGATCATCCATTGATTTGTATAGATACGAGTGGCCAAAGATGCTGACTCAATATGCCTACCATTCTGAGGACGAGACAGAGTATGGAACTGAAAACATAGCTTATAAGATGAAATTCACTCTTTCATGCCTTTAGAATCTGAGAAGGACTTTACTTATGGCTGGACCATAGACAAATTGTTAATTAAGGATCAATGTTACTTAAGGAGCCAAAGGTAATTACATAAATAAAACTGTAATTTAACCAGTTGTAATTATGAACAATTTGTGAAGGATTAACTTACGTGTAATAGTTAAATCAATGAATACATAAATTTTCTACAAATTGATAAGAGTGCAACTACGGGTGTTTAGATTAGTGTCGTGATCCCTCTTGTTGAATATAGACAAGATGTTATTTTATTGTGTATCACATCTCAAGTATACAAAATAATACTTAAGAAGTGTAGGATCGGTATGACAACCCTATAAGGGGTGAATAGGGTTCTTACAAATTAATGAAATTTTTAACTAAGTGGTCCCTATTAAACAAATTAACAAACTTTTTGCTAATAAGTAATTTAATAAATAACTTTATACAAATGCATTCACATCAAAATGGCTTATAAAGTGACATAATAAATCCAAGCACAAACTATAGCTATTAATTTTATGCAATAAACTATATCAACAAATTAATTGCAAAACTAAATAGGAGAGGGATAGAGAAATTAACACCGATAATTTTATAGTGGTTCGGCACAACCGGCCTACATTCACTTTCCAAGCTTCTCTTGGGTATGTCACTAAAACTTCGAACCGACTCTTTTCACAAATTAGAGACAACCGCTACACTGCTATTTTTACGAGTTCAAGAGCAAACTCAATCGTTTTTTCGGATCACAATCAAACAAGAAGAAGAAAACAAGAAGAACAACTCTTTTTAAGGATTAAGAGCAACTCTTTTAGCAATAGACTTTGAAATGAAAAACAAGACGAAGAAAACTCTCTCAAAATGTTGATTTATAAATTTAAGCACTCAACAAATGAACCCTCATAATACAATATAACTCTCTCAAGAATTAGATGAAAAGAATAAATAATGAAACTTGGAGACAACAACAATGGAAGCTTTGTAAGTTATGGAGGATTGAAAATAATGAAAGTTGTTATAATTTTAGAGAAGATGAAGTACTTAAATAGAGAAAAGATGTTGAAACCTAAAATCAATTTGGTCCATTGGATCTTATAAAAGAAAATTAAATGGGGGAGATTTAAACCCAACTAGCTGTTAGACACAAACAAAAATAATAATATAATAGTTCATATATTTTAAAGTCATTTCTTTTAAAACCCAACAAAAAAAAAAAAAAAAAAAACAAAAGTCCACCATATGTGAAAAATTAGTCGTTAGATACAAACATAAAATAATATTAAATTTATTTTCTTTTCAAAACAAATCCAAATAATCAACCATGTGTTCCTCCTCCATTTGTTGTACATGTCACTCACCAATTGAATCCAGTTTAATCCAGTTTGATGATTTGACCGTCAAGCCACTGCCTCAAATATTTTTTTCGTTAAGCTTGTTTCGTCTACAACTTCTTCATTTGAACTCCGATTTAGGAAATTCAAATTTCGTTGGATTCATTATTTTTAGCTCTACACAATAACTCACTGAAGTACTAGAATTGTTAATAAATTAAATCATATTTGTTATCATCAAAAGATTTATTAATTAATTAATTAAAATTAATCAATTCGAGATTAAGGACAAAAAAAGGCCACAAGAAGTGTTTTCCCACGTCACTATTACAACTAATTAAAAACATCAACATCATATTTGTCAAACTCACTGATGAAATGGTAGCATCAAGTATATATTTTATTTCCATTCTATTACCAACAATGTATGTGAGAACAAGTATCACTTGGAGATCATCTCCATCAATCATCCATGATACAAAAAAGATTCAACTTTTTTTTTTGTTAAACGATTAATGAAAGCTAATTAATATATAGCAGAATATATATGACTAGAATAATTTCAAGTAAGGTAGCATCTAACCTTGTGAAAGTTTGAATTGAATAAGAATAAGAATCCTTAGCAAATAAATTTATTGTTTTGGACATATTATATTAAATCAAATAATGTGTAATATGAAAGAGAGAGTGAGCCTTCAAAGAATTGATAAAACAAAAATTTATATAAATCATCTTATAACTAATTATTGTTTACAAAAAATATTGTTAAATTATCTTATTCGCTAATTATTATTGTAACACACACTACATCAAATAGAGATAATGGTTAAAAACAACTTTTTTTTTGTAAGGCAAACAATAAACGATGGTAAGTCTAGAGTTTAGATTTATCGAAAGCATAAAGATTAAAATTGGACAATTAAAAATTCATAGACTAAAATCGAATAAACTTCATAGTATAGGAATCAAAATGATACTTAAACTGTTAAAAGTCTTAGCAGACCCTCCAAGAAGATATATAAATGGTTTTTGCTCTAAATTAACGACCAAAACTATTTATCACAATTATATAGAATTTGTGATATATAATTACCAAGTTAACTAACTTCAATATAACTTGATAGAAACTGAATTTTATTTAACTTTCTCCAAACTATAAAAGTCAAATTTGTAATTTAACCAACTTTCAAGTAGTAGGCAATATGAGTATAGCTCAACTTCAGGTCTAATGTTTGATCTCCCAACCCTATTGTGAAACAAATAAAGTTATCTTTAGGCCAATAAATGAAGCCTCAAATGGAGGTAAAGAATCAATTATTGATGGATTGAAATGGATTATTTAGCATATTATAAAATGAATAATAAAAAACCCTAAATGAAGCCACCCCTACAAATCTACAAACCAACAAAATAATAATAACAATAATAATCCAAAAACTCCAAAATTTGACGACAAGAATAAGATGAAAAAGGTGATTTGGAAATTTACCCCAAAAAAAAAAAAAAAATTGGTGAAAGACAAAGGGACATGATAAGAGTGGAATGTAAGTCTCATGGGAAACATGATAAGGCTAATGCCTTTTAAGTCTCTTTGGTTTTTATAGCACATCTCCTCAGCTATCTTATTTTAAACCTCTCTTGATGATGATAGGACAAGGATGACGTGGCAGTGTTTCCATTCGCCACATCAACAACTCTAACATCGTCATAATTAGGAATATAATCTTTTTTTACCCTTCCTAAATCTTATTACTCCATAAACTTTCATGTTTATTCTAATTTAGTTTCAAAATTTATGTTGTCATTCCATTTTTTGATCCAACTTCAATTCAGTAGTAACTATTGTCTTTTTAAGTACAACGTACAAATATGCATTTTAATCATGTCATCTTATAAATAGTTGTTACAGATAGATATTTGAAAATACATGTACTACGTAATTTAGTTAATAGGAAGTTTTCAAATGAATGACAGAAGCTAAAGATAATGTTTTGTAAAAGGTTAAGATATAATTCAAGTTTCACTTTTTTTTTTTTTTCCTTTTTTTTTTTTTGTAATCTAAGCAAATGCAAAGATATACATATATATTTCTTTTTCAATGTGCAAGGCAAAAGAATTATTGATGACTTGAAAATTTTCTTTGGATTAAGTTTACACGTGTCGGGAGTCGATTCATAGTCTCTTTTTGGCCTCATTGGAATTAGTTGGAAAAGTAAAAGGTTGGAATTAGTAGCAAAAGTAAAAGGGGATATGCTCTCTGATATGGTCATTAAAAGATAAAATATATATATATACACACACACATATATATATAATATGTAAAGGAAATGTTACATTATTATTGTTGCTTGACCTAACCTGTTCTTCTTTTGGAATGCAAGTTGGTCTCCCATTGAAGGGCATTAGACCACTTTCTGATTTATTTTTTTCTTTTTCCTCTTTAATATTGTAATTCAGCTGACTGTTGAAATGATTTGGTTTAAATTTTGATGTCTTTTCTTGGTGGGATTTGTGAGTTAAAAATCATATGATTTTAGAAAATAATT
Source organism: Cucumis cinereus (assembly GCA_037974625.1). NCBI lineage: Eukaryota > Viridiplantae > Streptophyta > Magnoliopsida > Cucurbitales > Cucurbitaceae > Cucumis > Cucumis cinereus. Next base: position 17,222,277 of record JBBPDJ010000023.1, read on the forward strand.
ACCATTCTTTTTCCCCCTCTTTGGAAGGCAAAAAAGAAAGGGATAATTAATATTTGCTTGGAGAAAACCAAATTCACGTTATTTTATATGTTTTTTTTATTGTTTATTGTTTATTTTATTATTATTATTATTGATAACCTATTGAAAATGCACTTCAATGTTTGATGATAATAACAAGTTTGAAACTTTTAAATTATTCAATGGAGAAGAATGGTAATTGGGTAAAGATAAAGAAAAAAAAGGGGGTTTTTGATATATTTAACTTGTCTTTTCTGTCTCTCACGAGGAAGATGAGAGGAGAGAGTTGTGTTTAGATATGCATTTTTTTTTTCTCTTGACTTTTTTTGTAGAACAATTATTTAAAGTTTATAGGGAGAATTAGAAAAAAACATGTTTTTTTTTGTTTACCTTTCCTTCATATTTATCCTCTTTTTGCTTAAACAATAATGGAATCTATAATGGCCTCTCATCAATATTGTATTTGGACTTATACCCATTCGTTTTTTTTTTTTTGGTTAAACCTAAGGAAATTTGTAATAGATAACAAAATTTAGAAAAAAAAAGTATAGCACCATCTTTAAAATACTTGCAACGATACCAAATTTTGATTAGTCAACTCCTGAATTTTTTTAGAATTTCAAGTTGGCCCTATGTACGTTAGGGTGCATCATCTTCTTCTTCCCTTTCTATTTTTATTCCTTTTTCTAATTGGTGTAGGAGCCAAAGACGTTCGCAGGTAGGGACGTCACTTGTGTGGTGGAGTTACCAGTGGTGGGTTGTAGGTGGAGGAGCCGTCGCGGTGGGGAAGCTTGAGGTGGGGTTGTCGCAGTGTGGATGCTAGAGGTGGAGATATCGATGAAAGATTATCGGAGGGGGAGTTGCAAGTAAAGGAGTGGTAAGGGAGGAGTGTCGAAGGGGGAGCGCCTAGTTTGAGAGGGATTTGCAAATCACTTATAGCATGTTATCAATTACAGAAGTTGTCATTGATGACATGTTATCAGTGATAGCCACAATCTATAAGGGATATAAGTGATATCGATGATAGACTTGGGTTATATTTAAATATTAATGATATCAACGATATAACTTTATTAGATATAAACGATATCAATGATATGAATTAAGTAGATATTAGTGATAATCACTTATAGATTTTTCATTAAGAGTGTGTTTGGTAGTTATTTTGGCATAGCTAAAATCACGTTTTCTCTAGTGAAAATCACTTTTGTACAAAAATATGGTGTTTGGCAACCTAAAGAAAGTGATTTTAGACAAATAAGAAATCACTCAAAATTAACTTTTGAAGCATTAGCTCTCTAGTGCACTCAAAATTGATTTTTGAAGTATTAGCTCTCTAGTGATTCTTGAAAAACGATTAACCAAGAATCACCACCTAATTTTATATAATTTTTGAAATACCCAAAATACCCTTCTTTTAGTAATTTGATAGTTTTAAAATCAATTTTTGTATCAAACATGATGATTGAAAATCAATGTCAAACATATGAAAATGACTTTTAAGAGTTTGTTACCAAGCATAAATTTTATTGTTTAGAAATCAATTTTACAAAATCAATTATAACTAAATCTTTTTTTCTAAAATCACTGACTTAAACTATCACTCCCAAAAACACCCTAAGACTTCTATCACATATAACTTTAAGTAATAATATTTGAAAGTTGTCTATTAGTGATAGCCACTAACAATCACTAATAAATCAAAATATTTATTATCAATCATCATCATAAACGGAGAAACCAATGTGAAATGAAGCATAAGTGGAGAGCATTGTATGAACCTCAGGGTTGTATTAATATTTCTCAAATTGAAAGCTATCATTGATAACTGCTATTAGTGATAACTTTTAATTTAATCAAATCGAAACAAAAGTGTATATGGGTTCTGTGTTGGTTTTTTAGTCTTTTAGCATATATTTTTAATAAATATGCAATTATTATTTGAGAAATTATTTTAAATGAAAAAACTTCTGAAAATTCTACAAATATTGCAAAATATCACAATAGATCTGTGATAGACCACGATAGATCAAGATAGACTACTATCTGTGTCTATGTAGTCTATCAAATAGACATAGATGGTAGTTTATCTTGGTTCATTTTGCTATATTTGAAAATAGTCCAAAATCATGAATCAGCCAACCCAAACTAAAAAGTTTAGGTTTCCTCAAAATAAAATTTAAACGTATACCTAACTTGTATTTTCGTTTTTAGTTTTCCAAGTTTTCAATGATCTATTAAAAAAATTAAACTTGAATGACTTCGGTAGGAAATTGAAAGTTGAACCATCTATTTGTTGGGAATGCGACCAAAATTCTACATCGATTAGATAAAAGGATGATGATAGATATACAAGTAAGGACAGCTATATCTCCATTGGTATGAGGTCTTTTGGGGTGAAACCAAAAGCAAAGTCATGAGGGTGTATGCGCAAAGTGGACAATATCATACCATTATAGAGATATTTGGAGGGCTTGCTGCCCTAACAAGGGGTATCAGAGTCATGCTCCTAATATAACTATGTCGGTAGGATCCTTAGGTGTCAAACAAAGATGTAGTAGAGCCTCAAAAGTAGGTCGTGGTGAGATCCATGCTTGAACGCTATTGGATAGGCGATGTGCTCCGAAAAAAGAAGTTAGCCTGAGTTAGCCTAAATAAAGTTAGGTGGATGAATGACTATTTGAGGAGAGGTTGGGTGGTATTGTGACACCCCAGGCCCAGAATTCGAACCAGGATTCAAATTTTGGATTTGACAACTAAAGCTCCCGACATTTTTCCTACGTCCCTCGCGACCTGACAATGTCATTCTTTCTTGTTTTAAAGGCTTATTAGAGTGAAAGTTATCCCCCCACAAACCAAAACGGATTCTTTCAGCATGTTTTGTCCCAACTCACATGCATCCTAAGAAAATTCTCAGGAGGTCACAACTGAGAATTGCTCTATGTTAAGCAAACTATCAACCCTAAACTGAGAATTGCTCTAAGTTCAGAACGCTTAACTTTGGAGTTCTTATGATTGAGCCACCCAAAAAGTAGGTGCACTTTGTTGGTGTAGGTAGTAACTTTCAATTCTTTTAAGCTTTTCTTAATCTTACTTTCATGTCCTCACGATCCCTCTCATTTAGACGTGATATCAGTTTATTCATGTCCATCTCCTAAACTCGGGGCGTTACATATCCACCAGCTTCCAATTGATTCGTCCCCGAACCACATCTTACTGGGAGAGATTCTGCTCTGATTTCATATGTAACGTTTAAGGTCAAGGATTCAGACCAAGATTTGAAATTTGGAATCGACAACTAAAGGACCCAATATTTTTCTGTGTCGAACTGCAGCTTATTAGAGTGAAAGTTATCCCCACAAACCAACACCAATCCTTTCAGCATGTTTTTTCTTCACTCACATGCATCGTAGGAAAATTCTTGGAAGGTTACCAATATATTGTTCTCAAGTCTTTTGTTGTTCGACCAATATATTACAAATGTTCTAACATACAGGAAGAAGTCTTAAAATTTAGGTCTTAATTGGGTAATGTAGTCTCTCAATAAATATAAAAATGAGATATTTATTGAAAATCTAAGGGCACCACAGCGCTTAACCAACGTTTTCAAAGCACAACGCTGCACGCGGATGAGCGTCAGAGAACCTAAGGAAATTTACTAAATTCCTTGAGTTCGGACCGTCGCGGCACTCTGATTGAGCATCGTGGTGCCTAGGCTTGTGCATCTAAAATAAAGGTCTCGAGAAAAAGTTCGTAGTGAGGAAAGGCGTACAGTAGTAAAATTGTAATTAAAATCCACTTTTTATTTTTATCTCATTTTAGGTCTAATTTCACTCTAATTAGCATTGTTATGCTCCAAATTGGCTACTCAACCACTACGGTACCGAACACCTATAAATAACATATTTTAATTAAGCAACAGACGGACATGAATTAATAAGAGAAACATATCGTATTTCAAACACTAAAATGGATTGTTGAAATGCCACCAAAGTCCTACATCGATTAGATAAGAGGGTGATCACATGGATATATAAGAGAGAACAACTATCTTCATTGGTATGAGACTTTTAGGGTGAAACCAAAAGTAAAGCCATAAGGGTGTATGCCTAAAATGGACAATATCATACCATTGTTGAGATATTTAGAGAGTTTATTATCCTAACAATATTAAATACTTTTAGGACCTATTTGGACCTTGGAGTTGAGTGGGGTGGAGTGGATTGTAATAGCCCACTCCATGTTTATGGCTCCAACTATTTTAGTTGGAGCTCCAATTTTATGTTAAGAAATAACTCTAATCTACATTGTTTTGAAACCCACATTTTGAACTTTCTCACAATTTACAAACTCTTCCTTTCTTTCTCTTCTCATTACGTCTCTTTTGTCTCTTTTCTTCTACCACCTCTTTCATTTCTTATTTTCTCTAATCGAGCAAAATGTTAAATTTTGGTTTCTTGTTCGTTTCCTTTCTTCATATCTGGTTCCATTTTTCCTCATCTTCGTCTATTCCATCATCGTCGAAGCTAGATCTCGATAGTTAGCCCCTTCATAGACAAAACCCCAATAGTCTTACCATTCTAATCAATTTTTTAGATCTATGTTTTTTGTGATAGTTTTCTTGCATGTTTAAGGCTACACCATTCACATATCTATATATCTACAGTTCTCTTTTCGCATCTATTCATTTTCGTCGTTTGGGGTTTCATTTGACTTTGTTTGTCCCCTTGTCATTCCAAACGTGTCCATTTCGTTCATAAAAAATGAGAGAATGATAGTGAAAGGTACTTGCATTAATAGTAGAAACTTAAGATCTCCCGACCACCAAATTCATAGTGCAAATACAATAAGATAGAAAATACAAATGGAAAGAAAGTTAAATGTAACGCCCCGGGTTTTCAAACCTCAACCCAAGGTCGTTACTTGAGTAAAAATCATTAAATTCATTTTTAAAGACA
>JBBPDJ010000023.1:17227352-17248394 GCA_037974625.1 Cucumis cinereus
TATATATATATATATATTTATATATATATATAGTCACATCCTTTTTGTATTGAAAGCTCAGTTTTCTTTCACTTTTTAGCATTCTTATGAACAAAAATAAAGAAGAAGAAGAAGAAGGAAAAAGAGATTCATCATTGTAGATTTGAAAGTGAAGAAAAGTGGCCATCATCATTCTCTTCGTTCTTCTTCCTCCTGTCTTCTTTCTTCTTCTTCTTGCTTTGTTTTTTCTTACTATTATTAACATGTACAGATCAATTATGCATTCAATTATATGACATACATTTCCAAAGAGGAATGTTTTAACTTGATTCTTATTTTGGTTTTGTTTGAATAACTATACTTTCTATTTTGAAAGAAAAGAAAGGGAAAAATTGTTTCTTTCTACAACAATTTTTGTTTATATTCATGAGTGTTCGAACCAGCTTAAGCACACATTCACTAATCTTATGGAACAATTATGTGTTTAACCCTACAACATTTTGGTGTCAATAGTACAACAATTGTGGAATGTGGGAGTGAACCCCCAACCTCTCTTGAAAGAGAAAAGTTGTCAATTATTGTTGATGAAAAATTGTTTGCAATAAATAAATTATTATTTTATTCAAATACGCATTTCCACATTGCTAAGAAAGGAAAGTGGGAAACCCCTTTAAATACTCATACCTTTGTTTATGGATTTGGACCCCAAGGGTTACCCATGTTTTAGGGGGTGATGAGATAGACAAATGTAGGGTTGTTGATATCTTCACACGCATATCGCCGTCGTTCGATCGGTCGAGCGTGGTGAGGTGAGGAATAAAATACAGTTGTGTTGACATTCGAAATCGTAATGTTTCTCCTCTCTTCTCTACAAAATTCTTTCTAAAATATTTTCTCTGTTTTTTGTTTTTCCAAGCAAGTCTTTCAGTAGTGTATGTTTTCGAACTGTTTGTACTCCGGCCAGAGTCGCGAAACGTCTTAAAGAGAGCGTGATCCGCAACTCAGCCATTTTATCTAACTAGTTTTTGTTTTGCAGTTAAGCATTTTGTCCAAGCATTCTGTCCAAGAGTTATGTCCACCAGTTCTGTTCCATTGTACCTTATACCATTGATTTTAAGATGATTCCTTTCTACAACATGATGGTCAGTTCAACTCAAGGCGATTTCCTCTCTTTTGTTCTCAACCGTCCATTCCATTTCGTAGGAGCACATTTGAAATTGTGGAAACAGAAGATGTTGTTTTTCCTAACCATTAAGAAGGTTCTTGTCGCCTGCACCAACGAGAAGCCAAAAGTTCCAAAAACTGATCCAACCCATGAGCAACTCAAAACTCTCAAAGAGTGGAAGGAAAATGATTTTATTTGTAAAAATCTCATTTAAAATGGTTTGACTGATCAATTGTACATGATTATTACTGTACAAAGTCCACAGCGAAAGAAGTTTGAGATGCCCTACAAAAGAAGTATGATACTGAATAGGTTGTTTCAAAGAAGTATGCAGTCAGTCAATACTTATGGTACCAGAGGATTGATGAAAGTTCTGTAGAGGCTGAATCCCATGAACTGTAGAAAATTATCCCTGAGATAATAAGTGAAGGTATGGCTTTAGATGAACAATTCCAAGTTGATGTTATTATTGATAATTTACCTCCTATGCGTAAGGGATTTAAAAATACCCCAAGACATAAGACCAAAGAGTTCTTCCTGAAAGTCTAATAACACGTCTGAGGATTGAGGAAGAAACCCGAAAACATGACCAGAAGGAGGAGGTGGACATCATTTCCAGAATGAATTCCACTGTCGTTTTAAAACTTGGATTGAAGCCAAAGGAGAACAAGATGAAGGTCCAAAACCTGAACCGAGGTTTCAATAACCAGAAAAATCAGAAATCCCAGTCCAAAAGTACGGTACAAATTCTCTACTACAATTGTAATAAGCTTGGTCATTTAGCCAGAAATTGTAGGAACAGAAATCGTCCTGCTGCATAGGCAAACCTGACTGAGCAAAACTTTGTGTCATGATCACAGAAATAAATGTGATCGGGGGTTCTAAAGGTTGGTGGCTAGAAACTAGCGCCACACGGTATGTCTGTCATGACCTTAGTCTCTTTAAAAAATATATAACAAAACTTAGGATAGAAAAATACTTTTAGATGATCACCACACAATAAAAGTTGTTGGAGTCGACGAAATGGAGCTAAAGTTCACCTCTGACAAGACAGTCATTTTGAAGGATGTTTGGCACACTCTAGAAATAAAGAAGAATTTGATCTCAGGCTATCTCCTCAACAAGGCAGACATCACTAAGACTATAGGAGCAAATTTATTTACTCTTACTAAAAACAATGTCTTTGAAGGGAATGGTTATGCAACTAATGGAATGTTTAAAGTAAAACTTGAAATGAATAAAATCCAATCTTCTGCTTACACTTTGTCTTCTTTTAATAATTAGCAACATGTGCTGGTTGAATGTGATTTCCAAGTTATCAATAAAAGTATTTGATAAATGTGAATACTGTAGTCAAGTTAAAATAAATAAGACTTTGCATAAATCCTAATAAGAATTCTAAGCCTCTAGATTTAATACATTCAGACTTATGTGAATTTGATGGTGTCTTGACTAGGAACAGTAAAAGATACTTTATAACTTTTATTGATGACAGTTCTGATTAAACTTTATTTATCTGCTGAAAAATAAAAGTGATGCTTTTGATATGTTTAAATTATTCGTAACTGAAATAGAAATTCAGTTTAATCGAAGAATTAAGAGACTTCATAGTGATAGGAAAAGTGAATATGGTTCAGTTCATATTCAGTTGCCTTTAACAATTTCTATCACACACATGGAATAATCCATGAAATGACAGCACCTTACTCTCTTTAAATGAATGGTAAAGTCGAAAGGAAAAATAGAACTCTAGTAGTTGCTATTTTCCTTGAATCAGAAGCTACACCATATTGGTGGGGTGAAATTATTCAAACTGTATGTTATGTTCTAAATAGAATTCCAAGATCTAAGAATATAAATTCACCTTACGAAGTCTTTAAGAATAAGAAACCAAACCTGTCATACTTTAGAACTTGGGGGAGTCTAGCCTTTGTTAGAATTTCATATCCTAAAAGAAAAAAGCTTGTTGGTAGAGTCTATGAGTGTGTCTTCATCGGATATGCAATCAATAGTAAAGCCTATAGGTTCTATGACTTAGTAAACAAAGTGATTATAAATTCAAATGATATTGATTTCTTTGAGGAGATTTCCTTTTAAATCAAGAAATAGTAGAGATTTGAGCTCTAATAATCTAACAAGTGGGAGCTCGAGTCCTGGTAGTCTACATTTAGTTAGAACTCAAAATTCAAATGAGGTAATAGATCATGAGCTTAGAACAAGCAAGAGAATTCAAACCCTAAAAGATTTTGAAGATGACTTTGAAACCTACAACGTAGAAGAAGATCCTAAAGATCTAACAGAAGCCCTATCTTCAGTAGATGCCAACTTCTGGCAATAAGCTACTAACAATTAAATTGATTCTCTTTAGTCAAATAGAACATGACATTTAGTAGACATACCTCTTGGCTACAAAGCCATAGGATGCAAATAGGTTCTAAGGAAGTAACTCAAACCTAATGGAACAGTAGACAATTACAAGGCCAGACTTATAGCTAAAGATTTTAGACAAAGAGAAAACATAGATTTCATTGATACCTTCTCCCCAGTGACTAGACTCACCTCAATTAGAGTGTTGATTTCTATAGCAACCCTTAATAATCTCTTAATAAATCAGATGGATGTCAAAACTGCTTTCCTAAATGATGAAGTAGAAGAAGAGATTTATATGGAACAACCTGAAGGCTTCATAGTTCATGGTCAAAAAAACAAAGTTTGTTAATTAGATAAATCTCTCTATGGATTAAAACAACCTCCTAAACAATGGCATGAGAAATTTGATAATCTTATCATTTTTAAAGGATTCAAAATTAATAAAAGTGACAAATGCATCTACTATAAATTTGAAAATAGCCTATGCACTATTATATGCTTATACGTATATGCTATGTTAATCTTTGGATCAAACTTGCACGTCATAAATGATGTAAAATCAACGTTGAGTGCAAATTTTGACATGAAAGATTTAGGAGAAGCTAATGTAATCTTAGGTGTAAAAATCATTCAGTCTAAAAATGAATTTTCTTTGGATCAATCTCACTACATACAAAAGATTCTAAAGAAATATAATTACTTTGATAGTAAACCAACATGTATTCCTTACAATTTTAGTGTAAAATTGTTCAAGAACACTAGTGATTGCACCAGACCACCAGTGTTAACCAATCTCAGTATGCGAGCATTATCGGCAGTCTTAGGTATGCTTAGATTGCACTAGACCAAATATAGCTTAGGTGTAGGATTATTATATAGGTTTACAAACAGACCTAGTCAACTAACCCACAAATATTACATAGCGACAAAAAAACCCCAAGTGACCAACAACTGTTTTAAAAAATATTGTATAAGATGAAAAAATCGAGAAGAATGGATCGAAAAGATGGAAAAAGTAGAAGAAAAAGGGAATAAAATGTTGGAAGAGAAAGAGGTGGGAGAAAAAGTTAGAACAAAAGTATGAGTTTGTTAAAAAGTTAAATTTGGAAGACATAATAAACAACCCTAATTTTTTATCCACCAATGACATGCATGCAATTATTCCATCTAAATTTGTCATCCATTATAATTTCTCTTCTAAAATTTCTCTCTTTATTTTTCACCTAATATTTATTTTTTTAACAACAATTATGAGATTGGAGAAAAAAAGTTATGCCAAATATCAATGAGCTCAATTGACATAAAATTTACTTTTAAAAAACAAGGTTTGATGTTTTGGATGACAATATTTCAAAATTTGGATCCTCTTATTTTCATTTTAGTTTGTATATATATATAACTCCAACAAAACAATTATTTGACTTCTTAATTGAAGGCACATGTCAAAACTAGTTGGATTTAGTCCAAACTAACGTAAACGAATTTTGTTTTTTTATCAATTCAACAATTTTAGGATGGAGAATTGAATTAACTTTTGGAATCACAGTAGAAGTAAAAGAACGCACAAACTTTTCGGTCACTAACACATTCATATGCTAATTGGGCTGTGTATTCACTTTGGGATCGACATAAATATTACTAGGCTAGAAGTTTCTTTAACAAGTAATTAAAGTTTGAATAAGAAAACATTTATGGATACAATAATTTGGTATAAAAAGATAGATTAAGAAACTTTCCATTTATATAAAACCCACAAAAAGATTCTTTGTAGGGGTTATTTTAGGTTAACTATATCCAAATTTCTTCTAGAGAGAGACACACAAAACCATTGAAGATTCTAGAGAGTGTGAAGGAAAAAAGGAAAAAGATAAAGCCTAATTCTTAAAATTTTACAAACCATTATTCTTCCCTCTACTATCATAGAGATTTTACCTTTCTTTTTCTTTTTTCTTTTTTCTGTTCTTGGGGTAAGGTTGAATTTTGTAATTAGATTGTGTGTGATCCCAATATTTGAGACAATAAAGTCACTTAATATGACATAAATACATATATAAAATAAATAATTGTCTCTAAAACAATAGCTGATCATTTTCAAAATGATGCTCATCAGGTCCCCCAATAAAGAAAAGCTAAGTGTTTTAAATAAAACTCCAAAATAGAAGCTTATTGGGCACATAAAGCAATGCAATGTATTAGAAGAGCATTATTTTTATAGAGAAAACCCAATATCTAGGTGTTAGAATATATATATATATATATATAGCTTTTTTTAGTGTGTTTTTTTCCATTCAAACTGTCATCTCTATGTCCACTTTCTTTTCATAACTATTATTTTTTTAAATATATTTATTTTATTTGTTTGTTTACTTTTTTCATCAACAAGAGAAGAGACCATATCCTTCTCTACAAAGTACACACAAACAGGCCCCTACATATTAACACCACCAACCAAGAATGGAGCTGCCATGGACGCCCTTCACATGTGAATATGCACCAAACATTCTTCTCTATAGCTGTTTTTTTTTTTTCCTCTTTCTAATGGAAGGGTTTCCGATCTCATAGAATTTTGTTTATTGAGTTATCATTACTGTTAGGATTAAGTTGAGGCTCATCTTCGTGATAACCATTTTGATTTTGTATTTTTAACGATTTAGGGTTTAAATATTACTTCGATTTATGATTAGATATGGATTGGTTGTAGAGCAGATGGAGTTAGAATTGTCAATTTAAAGAGAATGAGAGACTTGACATCTCGATGGCAAGATTTGATACCAGCATCACATCGAAGTTCCATTTTAGTGCCCCTAAACATAAAAGAGAGAATTTTTAGGTATATGTAAAGATCTAGCAAAAAGATAATACTAATAACAACAAAAATCAAGCAGATGATCAATGACACTGAGAATGAGAGACGACCTAGATATCTATTGGAGGTAGCAGTAAAAAGAATAATCTACGACGAACAAAAGCCTGATGATGTAATGTCGAGCATGTCTTTCGACACAAAATGGTTTCACAGTTCCAACAAACTCTTATAGTTTAAATGTTGTTTTTGTATTTAACACTTGACTAGCCCAAACATATTTTCTCTAGTTTTCAAAAGCAATAAAACTAAAAGAGAAAGGTGTGTTTGAATTGATTTTCTAAACAAGTATCATAACTGTAAAAAAAAAATTTATAAAAAATAAAAAAGACAATCCAAACGACCCTTAAACCATATCATAAGAGCCTCCCGAACAAGATAGATACTAATTTGTTCATGTAAAAACTATTTCAACTAGCTTACGAAATGACATAAATTGTTCTTATTTCCAGAATATGTAGTAACTCGAAGTGCATAATAACTTTAACCTGGATAATAAGTCACTCAATCACATCTGTTGTGAGAACATAAAAATGAAAAGCTACTTTCCAAAAGAACTCCCAAACAATTTTAATATTCTCTTCCTTTCTTTTTAGATGGTGATGGTGAGTTTGGAAGATAATTGTACACACACACACATGAAGGTTACAAAAAGCAACCCATTTTGAGGAGTTTTGTGAAGCAACTCAACCACCCTCATGGGCCATACTCCAACTTTCCATACAAAAGAATAATAATATTGGGTGAAACTGAAATTGAAATTAGAATCAATGCTATCCAATCAAACAATGGAATCATTTTCCTTTTTGCAATTCCAATTCTACCAAACCCAAACATATACCCTCACTCAACTCTTCTATTTAACCCTCTTTCTTCCTCTCTTTTCAAAATCTTTCTTTATCTTCCTTTTCTTGGGCCACTACACCCCCTTATGAAGATCACATGTCTAGGGCCCCACTCCTTCACAACCCCTCTCTCACACAAACCTCCATTAGATGATTGAAAATGAAACCACACACCTTTTAAATCCACACAAAAAAAAAAAAAAATCAATATAAATGAATTTTCACATGCTAGTAAATTGAGTTTTCTTCACATTGGATTCACAAAAAAAATGATATGAAAATCCTAACGAAATTAGAATTAAGAACCCTTCTGGAGTGAGACCCCTTAATTCTTACTCACTAAAATCCTTAATAGATATGCTTTCAACCCTAAGGCCTAAGGATTTAGTCAAATATGGATTGCCTTCAAATCAATGCTTTTGACACAAAAAAATTTAAAAAAAATCATTGACCAAGATTCAAACAAGGATTATCAATATGTTCTTGGCATGCAATTCAATGCATGAATTGCAAAATTCAAGAAGCTCTCCCAACTAAAATTGAAAAAAAAAAAACATAAATGGATCAAAAATAAATTCATCGCAAAACTAATGAAACAACATGAAGGGAGGAATTTAGATAGCATCCCAACGAAAACCCTGACATAGTTAACTGAAAAAAAGACCCCTACTAAATGTATTGTAAGAGAACAAATCGAAAAATACTAAAATTACATCAAAATTATTAAATAAAATATAAATAATAACTTGATGCCTAAAATGTTGCTATGCACTCATTACATATGTTGATATATCTTTCATCTTTCCTTGTCAAACACTTGTTCTTCCACAAAAACAACTTTTGTCACTCAGTGAATCAAAGAAAACATAAAATCAAAACAAAGTTTAGATGCAGTTGAATTTGAATCCAATTCACTTGGTGGTACTGGTTTTCATTTCACATAAGAAAAAAAATTGACACCAAACAGTCCCTTGACTGTCTTTGAATATCTTTTGAAAACTATAATCTAAATGATTAAATGTACCTCTAACTTAAACAACTTCAGTCTAATAGAAAATACTATTCGAAATGACATCAAATGGAGAGATTTAAGAACAGTCGAAAAAAATCGACGTATGAAGCTTTTGTTTGTACCTTTGTTCCTATTTCCCTTTAAAAAATGTATGTTTGTCAACATTCAACATATCTATCATGCTTATTCTATTTACTTTTTCTAACAACTGTGGAGGATTGAGCTACTTCACGTGCACCTATACCAATCTTTTGATTATTCGACCTTACAAAAAAAATCAGCATCACAGAATCTCCTTGATGATTTCAAGGGAATTCACATATCTAACTTAGTATACAATGTAAATTGTGTTTTCCTTTAGAAATTTGACGGTCTTACAAAGCTCATAAGATTGTGCTTACCCTGATGGAAATTTGATGATAATATGCAAAGTTAATGATGAATATGTAAAGAAAACCTCATGGAACTTATGTAGAAATAACAGTATAAGTGATTGGTTAGAACTGTCAAAGCATAAAATATACTCTTAGGAAGAAAAAAACTGGAGTGGGACCCAGTAATCTGACTCCACAGACACTCAGCTTGAAGAAGCATGAAACTTAGTAGGGGCCAGCCCGCCATTCACTCTACAATAGGGAAATTGAATTCAGATTGTACAATAGATGTATATAGCAGACAAACAGTGAAAATTCACCCAATTACAGTAGTTTTGCAGTCACATTCATTGTGTAAAAGAAGATAAAACAGTGAATTTACGCAGTGATTGGTATTAGGAGAAACATAAAATCTTTGCTTCATGTAGTAATAAACACCACCATGCACCTTCCTCGGTGTATGGTCAAGGTGAAATTTTGTTGAGAACTGTTTCTAGAAAGTGCCAAATAGAGGGAAGGAAAAGCCAATATATTTTATGTTCTTGTCTTTTGGCCATTCTTTTTGCCACTTCCAATTTTTTTATTGTAAATATAACAAAATCAATCCATATAGATTCTGTCACCAATAGACTCTTATTGATGATAGACTGTATCACTAATAGACTTTGAGAATTCGAATTTAACTTGATACTTGCTAATACTTTGGACATGATTGTTATATTTGCGAAGGGTCTTTTTTTTTTTTATCTCTCTGTTTTTTTAACCTCAAAAAGGTGAACAAAAGGAGTACTTGTAGCTAGCTCGCCTAAAGTCACCACTAACTATGTGTTTGACTATACCTCCCAAGAACTTCTTTAAATTCCCCTTCATTCCACTCAATCCCTTAGGCTCCTCCACACCTCTCCTTTTGCTTTGTTTCACAAAGAACAAAACAGTGAAGCTCTCTCTATCTCTCTCTCTCTCTCACTCTTTTATCTCTCCCTCTCTTTCTCTCTCAAAGCATACTCTCAAGGAAAGATGGAGTCACTACCTTCTGGCTTCATCAAACAAACCATTATTTTCCTCGAGTTATACATAATTCTATTTATAAGTTACATACCTGACATTACCAACCGCTTATTTGCAGCCTCAACAATTCCTCCTCATTTTGGTTCCTCTGATATATCAACTTATGCACTCCAAACACTTGAATTGGATGGTCACCTTAGCTTTGACAATAATCATCAAGCAGCAACAGATTTTGGAAACAGATACCATTCACTCCCATTAGCTGTTTTGCATCCAAAATCTGTTTCTGATATTTCGAGCACGATAAACCATATTTTCAGAATGGGATATGCGTCGGACTTGACGGTTGCAGCTAGAGGCCATGGACATTCTATCCAAGGTCAAGCTCAAGCCTATAATGGCGTAGTTATAAGTATGGAATCATTTAAGGGGACAGAAATGAAAATAAATGCAGGGGAATTACCTTATGTGGATGTTTCAGCTGGAGAGCTGTGGATAAATATCTTGCATGAAACTCTTAAACAAGGGCTGGCACCAAAATCATGGACAGATTATTTGCATCTTACTGTTGGAGGCACCTTGTCAAATGCTGGCATTAGTGGGCAGGCTTTCAGGCATGGACCCCAAATCAGCAATGTTTACCAGCTGGAAGTTGTCACAGGTACCTTCATACTGTTCATTTTATTCCTTACAAAAGTTCTTTTATTTTTACCAAAATAGTGTATCTTGATATCATAACATATCATGTAACATCACTTGTCATTTCACAAAGAGGCAACTTTTTTCTTTCTTGGTAATGTTCTAGTTTAAAATGACAACAGTGACTACTTTCTATACACTGTTCTAGTCTTTTCATCTCATTGAACTTAATAAAAAAATAAAAAGTTTTTAAGAGTATTGCTGAAACTGAATGCATTTCAAGGCTTGGAAATCTTTTTGAACACAAACATAAAGTTTGTAAAGCCTGTAATCTGAAATTTTTGCAGGAAAAGGAGAGGTGGTTGTCTGTTCAGAGAATAAAAATGCCGAACTTTTCCATGCTGTTCTAGGTGGGCTTGGACAGTTTGGCATCATAACAAGAGCAAGAATTTCTTTGGAAAAGGCACCAAAAATGGTAAGTGTATATTCCATTTCACTACATCGGGGTACTGAAATTTTCCAGTGATGCTTCTTAGTTTGAAATCCAATCCGTCCTTTTTTTTCAGGTAAAATGGATAAGAGTGCTCTACTCAGACTTCTCCAAATTTACAAGAGACCAAGAATATTTGATATCATCCAGCGATCAATTTGATTATATTGAAGGATTTGTATTTATTAATAGAACAGGTCTTCTCAATAACTGGAGATCCTCTTTTAATCCCAAAGAACCACTGCAAGCCAGTAAATTCAATTCAGATGGAAAAATCTTCTTCTGCTTGGAAATAGCAAAGTACTTCAACCCAGACGAAATCGACTTTACGAACAAGGTAAGGAATTATCAGAAGTTGTGCCATCTAAACAAAAACAACCCCATAAAATACTGCTTTTCTAAACTTCTTTTTCTTCTAATGCAGAAAGTTGAAAGCTTGTTGTCAGAATTGAGCTATATTCCATCAACTCTCTTCACATCAGAAGTTACTTACCTGGATTTCCTCAATCGTGTACACGTCTCGGAGAACAAGCTCCGAGCGAAAGGTTTATGGGAAATTCCTCATCCATGGTTAAATCTACTAATTCCCAAAAGCCAAATACATGATTTTGCTCAAGAGGTCTTTGGTAACATCCTCAAGGATACCAGCAATGGACCGATCATAATCTACCCAGTTAACAAATCCAAGTAATTGTCTCATAACTTACTCATTATTAAGACCTTGCTTTTTATCATGTCCATAGTCTCATTCTTCATTACTTTTCATTGGTTCAGGTGGAACAACAGAACATCTTTGGTCACTCCAGATGAAGATATTTTCTACTTAGTGGCATTTTTATCTTCTGCAGTTCCATCTTCTGTAGGAACAGATGGCTTAGAACACATTTTAGAACAAAATCAAAGAATTTTGGATTACTGTATTGATTTTCTCCCTGGTGTTAAGCAATATCTCCCTCACTACAGTACCCAAGAAGAATGGAGATCTCACTTTGGGCCCAAGTGGCAGACTATCTTGCAAAGGAAATCAGTCTATGATCCTTTGGCAATTCTTGCTCCTGGGCAGAGGATATTCCAAAAGGGTATTATTCCCTTCTTATAATAAATGTATCAGAATAAGCAACACATAAAAAGTTCCTTGAAGAATGTGAAAGCTCCGATGACAAGAAAACTGTAAATTAAATGAGAAATCACATTAGGCTGTTAGGGATCTTATCGATTATCAGAAAAAATAGAACAAGCCATTCTGGTGAGTTTTCTTGATGACCCTGATAGGCATAACAAAAACACCAAAAATATTGTACCGACTTAGAGAACTTTGAAAAACTGTCCTGCTGATGTCCCTTATAATATAGCTGGGAGTCTAGGACAGTTCTCTTCCTTATGTATTCTTCTGTATATCTACGTATGTTTATACGCTACATGTACCGTTAGGCAGTTAAGTACAAATATATAGTAAGTAGTAAAGGACCATGTGTGTGCAATGTACACGTAGGTGTATCTATATACCGTATACATATAGAAGTGAAGTATATTTATGACTCAGATGTATCACACCACTCCAAAGAAGGCCCAAATTTACAAATATCATCATCCTCTCTTCATCAAACTACATAAATCATAGATCCTAGTTGAATGCTAAAGAGGTGGGGAACAAGACCTGTCACGATAGGAAAGAGAAATGACTAAAAGAACCTACACTTCTTAAATAATCTATATCTTCCACACTTTTGGTAAAAGAAACATTGGATAAATGAAATCAGGGGAGAACTCTAACCATCTAAAGGTGATAGATTACAAAAGAGAGAGCCAATTACTGACTAAGAAAGATAAACTATAATGAGTGAAAGGGTGTTTTATTTTGTACCAACAAAAAGCAGTAGCAAAACCAACTCCGTACAACTACTAAAGGATTTTTATATATTATCCAACCTCTAGCAATATAGATTGGTGGGGGTTTGATCCGTTAGCAAGTCTTTGTTCAGTCATTCAAATAGTTACTAGCGTTTTGTAGCTATGCATCACACACTTCGTGTGGAACTAGATGCATGATGATCTCTTTTCGTTTCAATTTGGGGGAACGTTTAATATGCAAGCCATGGACCATTAATCATAGTTTGTTATATTCATCAAAATACAGAGGCATCCCATGCCAAGTTCTAAACATTGTATTATCATTAATAAACAACACTATAATTCTCTCGTATAAGCAAACACAACATTTGAAAATCATCCCCAAGCTCTCTAAACACAATCACCACATTCTCAACAAACGATAGTTATGACGAAGTACATTGAGATCGTTAACATGGGCTAATACAATACTGTTCATCTCTGGGTAAAATGAAGCCCTGTCATAACAAATTTTCAATGGAAAAGTTCAGACCACAAGATGATCGAAGAGCATATTCTGATAAAAAAATTTGGCCTCAAAATAGAATTGCCTTTCATACCCTCTTTAAGCTTTTGATTGAACATGAAAGAAACTGTAGATTGTTCATTGAAGGTAAAGAATCAAAGTTAATTCATAATGCAAATCATGACACTAATATTTTTATCATAGTGGGCAAAAATGTTAGGGTACCTTCCTTCCGGGGAGGAAGCTCTAGAGTGATTAGACTCCATGTAATCATTGGAGGTCAAAGCATATTTTGGAAATCGTTTAACTTTGTTTAGACTAAATTACAAATGTACCAATTTAAGCTCGGTTTGATTGCAAAGATTCGTTTAGGCCACATTCACCCATTCACAATGAGAAATGGTGTAATTGTGATGGATTGGATTGATGAATCAATGGTGATCGACTTCAAATGTAATCTAGTTTGGATTGCTTTTTTGGAAATTTTGAGAAATAGCCCATCTAAAGTTTCAACATATAAAACTAACCCACTTTTTGAAAAGTCGTTTTAATACATTTTTTTTTTCCATCTCCGTAGATTTAGTTAAAAATTTTATTTTTTTTCTAACTTAACCATTGTTATGAGTCTTATCACTACATCTCCCCCTGTCACCTACCGAGATTTGGGTAAAAAATTCAAATATTATGTAATCTTCTTAAATCTTTTAAAAATCACACTACAAAATATTAAGATAATCGGTAAATTATTTAGATAATATGTAAATCAATATAAAAAAATTTGTGTGAATATAAATTGTAAATAAGATTTAAGGAATATTGGAAAAGAAACTTCGGGAAGAAGTGAGAGTTGGTATACAATTTGGAGAGATTGCATATAATTTGAAAAAATTATGTGAATCTCAGTATTAGTCCCAACCAAAATAATATCGAGATTCTATATATTTAAACTTATTCGATGAAATCTCGAGCATATTTAACATCGAAATTCGATATGTTTGACATTTTTCAATGAAATCTTGGACACTAAAATTCTAATATGCATCTTAAATCTTATTCGCAAAATTTGATCTTTTCCAGAATTTTAAAATGTTGAATCAATTTGAAAAATGATAATTGGAAAATCCATTTGAAATTTTGAAAATTCATATAATTTTGTGAAACAAAAAATTGTTAATGATTTGAAATTTTATGTTATAATTTGCTAATATTTAGTAAAATAACTGAATTTGGAGAAATTTTGAAGAGATAAGATTTACCATAAGATTTTAATAGATTACATAAAAAAATTTAGCAAATCTCGATGGGTTATATGGCGAGATGCACCAAAAAAAACCCTAAACAATCGATAAGTTAGAAAAAAAAAATTTAACTAAATCCGATAAAGATCTTGTTCGAGATGGAGAGAGAAAAGTATTTGAACGACTTTTCAAAAAGGGTGCTAGTTTTTTATGGTGAAACCTCATCTCCGTTATTTTTGGCAATTTCCCCATTTATTTAGATATGTTCTGAAAGTAGGCTGATTACGATTGAGGTTGTATTATTTTCACTTTTAATTGAATAATATAAAAAAAATCAATATATGATGGATAAAGTAATATTCTGTCACGTTTAATTGAATTTACGCTCCAACGACAGAACTCTCATGGCATAAATATTTTGAAAATCTCTCGATCGTTTCATGGTAGCTTTCTAAAAGATCTATCTTTCTCAACCTAAATCATTCTAGTTTTATGGTATCTAACACTTAATCTAATTCTTAGACAGATTGTTGACCATTAGGAGCCTTTAGAAGAGTTTGGATGCATTTTCGGCTCAAACGACAATTAGCAAGCACACGGATTAAGCGTAGCATATCAGTGAAAACAAGGCAGGCACTGTGGCACCTTGCCCAACGCTTTTTACATAGAGTTGCATAAGGGTGCAGTGTTGCGGCGCTTCCTTGTGGTGTCGCAGGACTCCAGATATTCGACAAGAGTGTCTAGCGTTGCGATACTATCTCAAGGCATCGCAATTGTTCATATATATACATTGTAGATATCGTGACAAGACGAAGTTGATTCACGTAACATTAGTGGCAAGACGAAGTTGATTCACATGAAAAAGAATTTTTCCTAGCCTTCATCAAAATTTCGTCTGAAAACCTAAAATTGAAGAGCAATAGTTATAAAAATGAGGAAGCATGATGGCATTGTAACCCTCTACTTTAGCACTATGCCATGTTGGATACCTGGTGCCTCACGTGTGCATGCCTTGCTACTTCATTAAGTTTGTAACATTGCAATGCAATAGGACAATATCGTGGCGCTATACTTTTATGTTTCCTACTTTTTAGTAAAATCTATGAAATGCACCCCGAACCTGATTCACACTATAAATGCATGTTTTTAGCTATTATTTGTGAACTTTTATAATGAAATTGAGTTTGTCCCTACTTTTTAGTAAAATCTGTTAACATGAGCTCATTGGGGATCTTTGTGCTTAAAAAATATTATTTGCTAATCTAGTGCTGATCTGGCAGATTTTTGGATGTTTCTGGAGATTCTTTCTATGTGATGCACCAGAAAAAGTGATGTGTCATCATAAGAAAACCCAATTTTTTTCCAGATTTACACCTAGTCAATTTTGATTGTTATCGTTGTTGCGTAGCGTATCCGATAATAAACTTATGGAAATAAGTATGCTTACAAGTTTTTCTAACCTAGCCCAAGTATAAACGACATTAGGTACCTGGTAAGTTCAGGGTCGAACACAGGGACTTTATATCTACACTAGTGAATTGGTTAATGATCTTTTGGAGAAGTAAACTATTAAAGAGATGTGTGAGTTAATTTGATGCTATACTATTTTATTCTAATTAATCTAACTACTCTACGGTGGACAAGGTTAAAAAGTTATGCTAATCTATTCATAAACTTGGTAAATTCATGCACTCAATACTAATTAAGACAATCAACCTTTCAGCGCTTAATGCCACAAATATTTTATTTTTAGATATAAATCATTTGCGATAGGTTTACTCTTATTTCTAAGTTATTTCCTATCTTTGCTCATCGTGGTCTAAGTTACTTACTCTTTCGAGCAGTTGACTACCTTTACCTAAACGCAAAACGTAGTCTTTCAATGCGTTCAAGTATGTGGCTTGATAAAGATCAGACCAAATGAACTACTACCCATGATTACCTACAGATTAATTTACACATCCTAACCCATTAGTGGTTTTAGCTACTCATAAGACTTAAAGTAACCAAAGACATGGAAGTGGATGCAAAATTGATATTCGTATTCATAATTCAAATGTTTTACACGGATTGAAATAAAAAATACAAACACATAAAATGCAGAAAAATAATACAAATTTGAAGGAAAACTCTGAATCACAATTTCTTACTCTTCGAGAGTGATTTGATATTTGAAAAGCTCCTTGGTTTTGTGGATTGGATGGATGGAGAAAGGAAATCTGGCAGAGTTTCAAGAATTTTGTCTCTAGTCTGGATGTACAAATGTCCCTCTAAATGTCTAACTCTTTAACTATCTAACTCTTTTTCTGATCTTTGAATGAGGTATTTAAATGCCTCAGACAATCATTGTCCACTACGCACGTTTCATATTTTTTAGTTCCTATTTTTGCACGTAGTGAGGCTTAGGCATGTTTTGAAAGTCTCGCATTGCATAGGATCTTTAACGCATATTTTGCTCTCAACACCTCTTTGACCACTTCGGCTATCGTCAAGAGATAAATTCCCTTAGCGTCACTTATGATTTAGGCGTTGAGAAGTCTTCAAGTCATTTTTGTCATAATCCTGAGGCATTTAAATTGTATTCATTTATTTATTTTCTTGTAATTCTTTCTTTTCTTTCTTTACCAATCAAACTTAATTGTAGCTAAGAAATAACATATTATTTATTTAATAAATAAGGAGTTATTTCATTCAACATTTAGACTTGCATAACTAAATCCAATAAACTAAGATCCAAGGTTGTTTAATGTAACTTGAACAGTATGCAGAGACATACAGGTGAATTATGTTCAAGTGATAAACTAAAAGGTTTAGAGTATATGTATAAGGTTGGATACCTTATCCTAGTAACACTATGGATACGATCTAATTTGTAAGGATTATAAATAACCGATTCAAATTATCCATGTAAATACATGAAAGTGAGAGTATCATATACAAAAAGTTTGTATAAGACTAGACTACGAAAAATGTAATGATCACTTTTTGTATCATCGTTGATTGAAGAGATTAATATTTCAAACGATAACCACATGTAACTCAATTTCAATCCTAAGTGAGTTATGGACTCCTGTCTATGAGGGGGTCATCCTTTGATTTATATGGATGAGAGTCAGTATAGTAGTCAACTCAATAAGTCAACCATTTTGGGATGAAATAAAATGCAGAGTTGGAAACATAGCTACACAAAATGAAATTCACTCTGTCTTGCTTTTAGGAAAAGTATATGAGTGTTTCCTTAACTGCTAACTCTCTCTCACTAACTCGAGAGAGATTTAGTTTATGACTGGATTATAAATAGGGGTAAAACAACAATTTGACCCAATTGTAATTATGAACGCTTGTGAATGATCAAATTACTCATAATGGTTTATCAATGGACACAAAGAAAAGTGCAACTGTAGATGCTTGTTTCGTTGTGATTCATTCTTTGTTATATCGTAGATTTATCACTAAGGTTCCAAGTATGTGACTAACCTAGGAAACAAAACTATGTTCATGAGATAAAAGAAGCAATCAACATAATCTTACTCTATTGCTTAATCTAATAATATGTCATGTTGCGTACAAGTTTTCATCTATCTTGTTCAAGTGTAGGCGAAAAGAGAGGTTTACTGGGTAAGCAAGAGTTGAACACAAAGATTTTAAAGTAACATTAGATCATAACCTCTAATAAGGACCCACGTGATATCTATACAATATTTCATATTCACAGTATCAGGTATTTAAACTACTATTATTATTTACACTACTGGTGTGATGTGAAAGTTAATGGAGTTGCGGATGAATATGAATGTAATTGAAACAAACATTGCTCAGAGACTAGAAATAAAGCAGGAGAGTTCACAATGCTATAACGCAATATAAAGGGAAGACTCATTTCTTTGAGGTGATATACCTTATTCGTTCAATTCAAATTAAGGTGAGCAACCTTTCGACGCCTTCGCTACACATGCTCGCCTTTCGGGATGCACATGTTGAAATGAATGTGTAGTTTACGTCTAAATCTTTTAGAACACAACACTTATGTTTCATCCTCTATTTAAGGCAATCAACATCTCGGTATCATTATGCCACAAATACTCGCATTTCTGATATGTATGTTGAAGATAAATCCATCAAATTGATTTTATTTCTAAAATCCCTTCCATGTTTACTTAATTAAGTCTTAGTTACTTGCTCTCTCGAGTAGTTAACTCCCAATGCTTAATTCATTAGCTCGAATAGAATTAGACGTTGATTATAGCTCTGATTAAACAAATTAAACATTGCAAACTTCTAGATTTTTTAAAGAACTAATTAAATTACACATTGCAAACTTCCAGATTTTTTAAAGAACTAATTTACCTCTTTATTTCAATCATAGGATAGAGAACAACTATAAACGACAAGTAAAGAAATGGAAGAATGAAATTGAAAGTGCATTGTACTGATAGTAAAAGCTTTAGGCCTCTCGTCCATAAAGTTCATATTAAAAATGCAAGCAGAATGCAATCTCTTGCATTCCTTGGCTCCATGAGTGTCTCTTTTACAATGTTAGATAATGGGTTATGGTGATTTCCTCTCCTACTCTCATACTTGAAGCTCTCACCTAAATTTACAGAGAAAGAGATAAGGGATGGCAATGGCATATGGGCAAAGATATGAGAGGCTCAAATCATTGTTGTCTTTGTTCTTTCACACAATCTCACACACCACACAAATGAAGCTTGGTCGGCTATTTATAGGCATTTCTTGGTACATTTGCACAAGGTTTTGAATCTTCAATAAATTTCTCAGACTTTTTGAGCAGCTTGAATCGCCAAAACTGCTTCATTTTGCTTATCTTCTTTTATCAAAATTCTATCTTAAGATTGTAATATCCAACTTTTTTTATTTAAATTGTTTGTTGTAAAAGTATTATTAAAATATTGGATAGTCATTTTAGTAATTTTTTATAATGGTATTTGAGTAATTTTGTTTAAGAATTGGTAAAAAATTAATTTTGAAGTTTTGTTTAAAAATAAATAAAATAATATTTTAAGAAAACAAAGAAAAAAAAGGAAAAAGTAAAATAAAATAAATTTATTTATTTATTGATTTTGTATTTATCTTTTATTTAAAAAAAGGGAAAATTGAATTTTTTAAAAAGTGTGACGTGAGGTGATAAGGAAGAAAATTTTGAAATTGATTAGAAAATTTTCAATCTGTGTAATTGGATGTATATTCGGTGAAACCTCCTCCTTAAGCATCAATTGATCATTTTGGAACGGAAGAAGAAAGAAAATTGAAGGAAAAAGGGGAAAGAAGGCCGAGAGAGAGAGACTGAAAATTTGGAAAATTAGTTTTTTGAACACCTTGAGAAGAAGTGAGAAATTAAGCTTCAATTCTCAACCAATTTGAACGAAATTTGTGTCTAAATTGTGTAGAAAAGAGAGAGGAAGCTGATGCACAGCTCAATTTGGAGAAATTTGGCCGAAGAGACCACGGATTTTGAAGGAAAAGGGAGTCGGTTAGCTGTAAAATGCAAAAAAGGAATCCGAAACTTTGAAAATTAAATTCTCTGTCTACAGACTGAGTTATGATCTAAATTTTGGAGGTAAGCTAGATTATTAGTTCATTTAAAGTTCTGTAAAAGGAATTGAGTTAGTTTGGTCTGTGTAGAAAGAAATTGAAGTTTCAATTCTCAGATTTAAGCTCGCTGGAAAACTGGGCAAGGAGACTTCCATAGGCGATTTCCAGCTATCCACGAGAAGTTTGAAGCTCATTTTTTGAGGTAAGCAAATAGACTGATGTAGAAATCGTTTATCATAGGTTAGAGCCTATAATTGTTAGTAGATTGAGAGAATTTTCTCGCCGAAGTATGGTCAGTGCAGTGGCCGAAAAACTAGTAGTATGAGGAAGAAAAATGAAGAAGAAGAAGAAGAAGAAGGAATATATTATTATTATTATTATTATTATTATTATTATTATTATTATTTACATATATAAATATATATATGTATGTATGTATGTATGTATATAATTATGTTTATAAATAATTTTTTCAGGAGAAAAAAGTTAATTCAAAAAAGGAAATTAAGGAAAATTCGGTTTTCCTCGATTTTTGTGCCAAATGATTTAAGGATCGATTCTAAACTTATTTTTCAAAAGATTTGGAGATCGGAAAAATTTACGAGTCAGAGATAGCCCGTCAAGTTTGTGAGTGATAGTATTATTTTAATATTAATATATTAAAATAATGACTGAAATGCACGTTTTTCGAAAATTTGCAAAATTTTCATAAAATTTCAGAAAAATCATGTTGTTCATATTTTTTTATGTACTTTCACATGGTATTTTGTTTGAAGCATGATTTAAGTGTTTTAAGGCATTTTCGATAGTTTGAATATAATAGTATTATTTTGACACGTTTTACGAGGCAATGCCTGTTTACGAAATAAGCATGTTTAGAATATGTTAGGCCCTGTTTATGTTTATTGAGATGATTTTGATGATTTTCATAATTTTTTAAGCATGTTTTGACTGTTATAGGGCCTAAGTACGTTTTGCACGTTTTACGAGGTTTCTCGAAATCATGAGTTATGATGATTTAATGTTTCTATAGGATTTATACCATTTATAAGTGATGTTTAAGCATGATTTCGAGTACTACGAGTTTCATGATGATTTGAGAAATAATTTGAGATGATGATATGTTTTATGTGACTTGCACGTTTTACGA
>JBBPDJ010000023.1:17251168-17261779 GCA_037974625.1 Cucumis cinereus
ATGTGTTTCTCCTCCATAAGCTCCACATGTCACTCACTAATTGAATCCAATTTGATGATTTGACCGCCACGTGATTGCCTCGGGTATTTTTCTGTTAAGCTTGTTTCGGCTATAAATTCTTCGTTTGAACTCTGATTTGCGCAATTCAAATTGAATTGGATTCATAATTTTTAGCTCTATACAATAGACTCACCAAAACACTAAAATTATTTTAATAAATAAAATCATATTTGTTATCATCAGAATATTGATTAATTAATTAATTAATTTGAGATTAAAGACACAAAAACAACTAACAGAGAGCTTATTCACTCACCAAAAAGTATGTCTAAAACACAAAAGTAGCCGTTTAGGCAACACCTTCTTCAAAACTTTGAACTTTTCTTTCTTTATTTTCTTCATTTCACGTGTCCCAATTTCACGTCTCCTCTCTCACTCTATCGAAGAAATCAAGAAATCAAAACTTGTAAAGCTTTCAGATTTCCAAGTTCTTCTCTCTCTCTCTCTCTGCTTCCATTCCTTGTTCTTAAGCCAATAAACCCTAACCCACGCGATCCCAATCTTTACACGATTGATTTCCAAATACCCACAACCCTTTAAACCCTAATTTTGATCTAAAACCTTCCTTTTTTTCTTTCTTAAATGTCGCCGCCGGCAGTGGAATTACAATCTCCGGTGATACCCCCACCACCCGAATGCTCATCAGCCACACTCTTAAACACTGAACTTAAACCCCATCAATTCGATTCATCTTTTAGTTTCCCCGCTTTTTGTGCCCGTGATTCACAGCAGGGAGTGAGCTCCTTCACCGCTAGTGATCCGAGTGAACTTGATTTGAAGTCCACTTTCAATGCTCAACGAGCGGCTCGATCGCGGCCGAGACTTACGAAGGTCAGGAAACGGGTCGCTTTGCAGCATGCCAGGTCGAAAGTTCGTCCTTGCGAGGTTAGTTCGAATGACGAGTTTTTGTCTTTTGGCGATTCTTTGAAGTTTGATAGCGGTTTTGTGTTTCGCGGGAATGGGGATGAAAATTTTAATTTTGGGAATAAAGTGTCCAGTGACGATGTGCATAAGAATTTGGATTCAAGGAAGGTTGAGAATGAAGTGTTCGCATTTGGTGCTAAACTGAGCAACTCAGAAAATTCAGACAATAAATGTGAACAGTCTAGTGTAAATTGTGAAAACCTTTTAGCGGATGATGGGGGGAAGAAGAAAGCAGAGTGGAAAAGGGAGAATTTTATGAATGCTGAGACGCTCAACTCCGGTGGTGAAATGAAAATGGATTCTGTAACAACTGATGCTATGAAAAACAATGCGGAGTCTGTATCAGCTGCTGAAACGATTGATCTTGCATCCATGGTAAATGCAGAAGAGGGAGAACTTGATGAATCTGTGGGGAAGGCGGGTGCTGATAGTTGTAGCAATCTTAAAACTGAAAATTATGATTATCTAAAGAAATCTTTTGATTCAAAGTTTGTTTTTGGTGACAGTTGGTTTGATGCAAGAATTAATGTAGGAAGTTCTGTTTCTGATTTTGGAGTGAAGATGAAAACAGAAAGCATAGCAGAGGTTCAGAAGGTAGAGTCTAGTAATGTTAACTTTAGTTGCGAAGAGGGTATAGATGTATTTGTATTCGGAAGTTCCAGCCTAAATGAAGTAAAGAAAGGGAGGCGTCTGAATGGGAGCCCAAAGACATTGCGTACACTCCCGGATGAGATGAATAATCTGAGCATCAATGATTCTGGGAATATTAATGCATGTGAAAAACCTTCAAATGCTACCTTTGCTGAGACCTCTTCCAGCTTTAACCGTTGTGACAAGCCATCTGACTCTTCTAATGGATGTTTTGGAAATAATACCTCCATCTCTTCTGAAGTTCCGGCTGGTTTTACTGGTAGGACTTTTGAGGATAATCCTGAAAGTATTGGCAAGAGCAAAACTGAATTTCAAAGTGGTTTTGAGGGTTGTTCTAGCGCCGAGCCATTTAATTTTATGTCAGGATGCTTTGTAAGTTGTAATGGGTGTCAGTCTCCTCAACCCTGTGTAAATGATACTTCGCATGGACAAAAAGCCTCAACATCATCATCATTCTCATCAGCTGACTTTCAATGTCAATCAAATGATAATCCACAAGTTCATTTGGATGAGGTTGGAAAAAATGATGAACACGGTCCTTTTGACGCTTCAAATAATTTAAATACTTCCGGCGAGTTTAGAATTCCACAGTGGGACCCTTTGTCTTTCAAAGAAAATCTGTTTTTAGATCTCAATCGAAATTCAGTATCTAGTATTAAGAGTAAACAGAACAAAACTAAGAAAAAGAAAGTAAGGGGAAGTATGAGGCAAACTAAATTGCAAGATAAAGTGTCAAAGGACGATGGAAGTTCTGAAATTAATTTGGACTCTCCTGGATCTTGCACCCCTATGGATTTCTCCCCCTATCAGGAAACTATATCCATTGATCAACATCCAAGAGATATGCCTGGTGAATCCTCCCCCCTGGTCGATAGTTCTGCACCTTGCACGAATGCTACAGTCTGTACCAATGAAAATGATGTTCTTTTCACTGGAAGAAAAGTTGCGGATGCACATGATGACATCTGGAAATATAGTGAGCCTAGCGAGGGAAGTTTTGGACACCATAGAGATGGGATTTTCATTCACAGTTTTGAAGGTTTTGATTCTAGAAACGAAAGAGTCTGCTCTGGTCTCAAAACCGAGCAATGTTGTAGTAGTGGTTCTGCTGGTGGGGTTTCTACAGGACCTGCAGCTGGTGTCACCTTGAGCTTCGATACACTAGAAAACAATTGCAGAAAGACTGCAGATTCAGGAGAAATATGCGGCAAAAGTTTTACATTTTCCACATCTTCTTCCATCCAAGCTAGTGTTTCAGGAACAAAGAGTCGGCAAAGAAAGAAAAATAAGAAGAAATCTAATCACAGTACTTTTGTCATCTCCCCAAGTCCAGATATTAAGTTTGGACCATCTTTTGAGTTTTCATTCATTGCCAGTTCATCATTGCATTCAGAGGCTTCAAGTAAATTGGAAGCAGAAGGAAAGCTTAAGCAAGGGCATTCTTTCTCGACTGCAATTCAAGAGACATGTGAGAAGTGGCGACTTAGGTACTTTCCTGACAGACCAGTTTTAGCATGGCTTTTCTCACTGATTTTAATCACATCATTAGCTCCATTTTATATAGTTGATGTTGAACAAATTTTCTTTTAACGCTGTGATAGAGGAAACCAGGCGTACAAAAATGGGGAACTTTCAAAGGCGGAGGATCTTTATACACAGGGGATAGATTCTGTTCCACGTAATGAAGGATTGGCATCTTGCCTGAACTCTCTTGTGCTCTGCTACAGCAATCGTGCAGCCACACGAATGTCTCTTGGAAAGATTAGGAAAGCTTTGGAAGATTGTGGGGTGGCTACAGAATTAGATCCAAACTTTCTTAAAGTTCAAGTGAGGGCTGCAAAGTAAGGGTTTTATTGTGCGATTTGAGGTTCTATTTATAAATTTATTCTAACAATTTATGCAGAATGAGCTATCAATTATAGTATATTTTCCTTCTATGTTTCTGTTTAAAGTAGACAAGCAATCTCAACTTTGCCTAAGTACATGATGGTATGCTCCAATTAATCAATGCGAATCTGCTTTTACTAGTATGTCTTCTTATGGTCGTTAATTATCTTTCGGGTTCCAAAGTGGTCTTGGTCTTTTTATAATTATTGTGTTGGAAATTAATTCACGAAACTAGGGGATGTGGTCAGTTTTTTAAAAAGCCCTCTCGGGCGCCCGCCTAAGCACTAGGCGCAGGTCTAGCGCCTCGTCTTGGACAGGCGAGGCTCACACAATAAGGCGCGCCTGAGGCGCGTGCCTTTTGTGAAGCCCCAAGGCTCAAAGTCCTGCTTTAGGGCTTTTTCGTTTTTTTTAAAAAAATTGTAATAATTAAGGTTTTTCCTTCTTTATTGACTAAAAGAATTAAGTTTACTAAGCCTAAATGCAAAAAATCTTGTGTTTGAGGTCTTTTTTTCCATATTTCCACTTCAACTATGCTTTCTCTTTTTAATGTAATATTTTATATGTAGTGTGCCTCACAAAAAAAAAGTCCGCGCCTTTTTGGCGCCTTGCGCCTAGGCTCTAGAGGGCCATTGCGCTTTAGTGCGCCTTGGGAATTTTAAAACACTGGATGTGGTAGAGGAAACCCCCACCTGAAAACCTAACTATATGACGAGCACTTTCTAGTCGTTGATAATCATCAAGATGCCATATTTTATACAAGATTACAAAAGGTATCTAACTCAAGAGACTTATCTTAAAAATATTTGGTGTTTCGTTCAGTCCATAAATGTCGCTCCAACACTCTAGCGGCACAGCTACCCAATGCTCTAGTAGCACAGGTATCCAAAATTCTAGCTTTGCCCATCAAATTCCAATCATTAAGATCTTCAAGGAGCCAATTGTCATTTCTTTGGTTGAGACACAACATCAAACCTAGCTTCTAAAAGATAAAGTTCCCGGCCTTAAAAGCTTGAGCAATGGAGAAACAAGTGGTCCAAATCTTCCACCCCGCTCAAACATAATTTGCACCTAGATGAGGATAAACACAATTTCTAAACTTTTTTTAAAACTATTTTTGGATCACATTCATCAGTATTAAGGCTTCTAAAAGACATAGACCATAGATGGTCTTCTTTTTCTTTAAAATAGGAAACAGAGGTGTATATTCATCCAAAGAGCCAAATGAACTTACTTTTGGGCACTTACTTCTCCGCACCAATGCTATGGTTCCAACTACCTGCAAACAGGGAAAACACAAATACTATTTCCTGCAAACAAAAGAACTCAAACAAGTTGCCCAGAAAATAGCAAATACTATATTGATGTAAATATATATCCAACAGCCTTCTCCCTTGACTAAGACAGAGGCAAAGAAAACACACACACAGCAGCCAAATAAGAGGGTTGTACTCTCCCCTATGAACAACAGTTCATACCAAAAAGCTCAAATATCAAGATAACCAACCCTAGCTCCAAAACACATATATATATAAAACCTACTCAGCCTCCACATCAGCAAAGACTCAAAAGATATTAGAATACCCCCTTTTACCCCTGGTTAATGCTGAAAACTACTTGCTGGCCCTCCTCTTATAAACATATTTGATGGGGGGTCTAGCAATACCCCCATGGAGAAGAGTCACCTTGTCCTCAAGGTGAAAATCTGGAAATTGTTCCTTCAAGATTGCATAAGCCTCCCACGTGGCCTCATGCGCCGGTTGGTTCTTCCACTGAACGAGACACTCCCAGTCACCTTCTACCTCGTTCCAACGCATTTGGTCTACTTTTTCGGGTTCCAAGATCCATGCCAATTCATCATTTAACCCGGAAATGTCCGATTGAACCACCCGTAGGTCTCCCACAGCTTTCTTCAACTGAGAAACATGAAAAACTGGGTGGATCTTAGCCGTGGGGGGTAAATCCAGCCGATAAGCTACCTCTCTGATTCGTTCTATAATTTCATATGGGCCAAAATACTTTGGCGATAATTTTTCGCAGCGCTTTCTAGCCAATGATTGTTGTTGATACGGCTGAATTTTTAAATAAACCCAATCTCCCACCTCATGAATTACCGCCCTTCGATGAACGTCCGCAAATTTCTTCATTTGTTCTTGGGCATGGGTCAAATGGGATTTCAAGGTGGCCAGAATTTCGTCGCGGTTTCGGAGATGCTGCTCTACTGAATCATTTGCAGCCTGCTGTCCTAAGCCATACAAAATTATTGGCGGCGGCGGCTGTCCATATACTACTGTGTAAGGCGTGGTGCGGCTGGATGAATGAAAAGATGTGTTATACCAATATTCGGCCCACGCTATTTTGTCGCTCCATGATTTCTGTTTCTCTCCACAAAGACAGCGCAAATACAATTCCAAGCACTTGTTTACGACTTCTGTTTGGCCGTCGGTTTGGGGATGATACGCAGTACTCCTTTTCAGTTGAGTCCCCTGTAATCGAAATAATTCCTACCAGAAATTGCTCACAAAGACCCTATCCCGATCGGATACTATGGAACGCGGATACCCGTGAAGTTTGACTACTTCTTTAACAAATACAGCCGCCACTGTCTTTGCCGAGAACGGATGGCCCAAAAGCAGGAAATGGGCATACTTACTCAGTCGGTCGACAACCACCAGCACGGTGTCGAACCCTTTCGAACGAGGCAAACCCTCCACAAAATCCATGGATATGTCTTTCCAAATACGGCTCGGAATAGGTAGAGGTTGGAGTAACCCCGCGGGTGACAAAGCTTGCACCTTGTTGCGTTGACATGTCGCACATGTCTCAACATATTTGCGAATATCCTGCCTCATTCCTTCCCAAAACAGCTCTGCGGCCACACGTTTGTAGGTACGGAGGAAACCCGAATGCCCCCCTATGACGGAGTCATGGAAAGTCTGTAGAATTGTCGGAATTAAACTAGAATTTTTGGAAATAACTAACCTCCCTCTGTATAACAAACGGCCTTGTCGGATGGAGTATCGCGGTTGGCAGTCGGGATCTTCACTAACGCAGTCTTAGATTTCCTTCAACTTGGCATCGACCTGAACTTCCTTCTCAATCACTTTCACATCTAATACGGAAGGAACGGAAATCATACTCAGCTGCACATCCCCCGAAATGCGCGATAAGGCGTCAGCCGCTTTGTTTTCGGGACCGGCCCTATAAAAAATCTCAAAGTCGTATCCCAGTAGTTTTGTGACCCATTTTTGTACCCCCGGTGGAATCTCTCTTTGCACCAAAAGGTGGCGGAGTGCCTTCTGATCAGTATATACTGTAAATTTGTGTCCCAACAGGTACTGCCGCCATTTTTCCACGGACAGAACGATAGCCATTAACTCTCGTTCGTAAACTGATCGATCACGGCTATTACCTGATAGTTTCTGGCTGAAATAGGCTATTGGCCTCTTATTCTGAGAAAGAACAGCCCCTAAACCCACCCCCGACGCATCCGTTTCTATCTCGAATGGCAAGGAAAAATCCGGCAGCGCCAATACTGGGAGGGTAACCATGGCTTTCTTCAACAACTCAAAGGCTTCTCCCACTTCCGTGGACCATTTGAACCCATCTTTCTTTGTGAGACGTGTTAACGGTGCGGCTATGGTTTCATAGTTCGCTACAAACCGCCGGTAGTACCCGGTCAACCCCAAAAATCCCCGCAATTCTTTGACATTATGTGGAATGGGCCATTCCAGCATCGCTCTAATTTTTTCTTGGTCAGCTTCAACCCCTTGTGCAGAAACCCAGTGGCCCAGATACTCAATACGGTCTTTGCCGAATTGGCATTTCTTCTCGTTGGCGAATAGTTGATGTTCCCGAAGTAATTGGAAAACCACCGTGAGGTGCTCAACGTGGGTCTCGACGTCTGTGCTGTACACAAAGGATGTCATAAAAAAAACTAAAACGAATTTTCGAAGGTATGGGCGGAAAACCTGATTCATCAAAGCTTGGAATGTCGTTGGGGCGTTGGAGAGTCCAAAAGGCATCACTAGAAACTCGTAGTGACCCTCATGGGTGCGAAAAGCCGTTTTCCGAACATCTTCTTCTCAGACTCGAATTTGATGGTATCCTGACTTTAAATCTATTTTCGAGAACACGCAAGCTCCATTCAGTTCGTCTAACAGTTCGTCAATCATCGGGATAGGAAATTTATCCGGTACTGTTGCTCGGTTTAAGTTTCTGTAATCAACGCAAAAACGCCAGCTTCCATCTTTCTTTTTGACCAAGATAACCGGGCTGGAAAAAGGACTAGTGCTGGGGCGGATAATTCATGAAATCAACATATCATTCACCATTCTTTCGATCTCGTTTTTCTGGGCGTGTGGGTAACGGTAGGGCCTTACGTTGATTGCATTTGTTCCCTCTTTCAGCTGTATTCCGTGATCAACCTGGCGTAATGGTGGTAATCCGTCAGGCAAACAAAACACATCTGCGAACTCCCTCTGTAGTTTCTCGATTTCAGGTCACATATCTTCTACTGACTCCGTGACTCTCATTACTCTGTCCGTTTTGGGGATGCCCATTGCTCGGAAGTCGATCAAGAACCCCTGATCCTCTGGTTGCCAGGTTTTATGGAGCATCTTTAGTGTTATTTCCATTCTAGCTAGGGAGGGATCTCCTTTCAGACTCACTTTATTTTCCCCCACCGAAAAAACCATTATCAGTTCTTTCCAATCCACTGTCATTGCTCCCTGTTTCCGTAGCCATTGCATTCCCAAAACCATATCAATGTTCCCCAGTTCAAGTGGCAAAAAATCCTCTATTATCGTCATCACCGACAAACCCACTGTCACGCCCTTGCACATTCCTTTACCTTGCACTGCCTTCCCGGATCCCATGATCACCCGGTAGTTTGATGTCTCCGTCATAGGAATTTTTAGAGTTTCAACTAATTGCAGAGATATGAAGTTATGCGTTGCTCCGCAATCTATCATTAATATTATCTCGCGACCCTCTACTGTTCCTTTTAGCTTAAACGTTCTGGGTGTCGTGAGTCCCACCACGGAATTCAAAGATAGCTCGACTACGGGGCTCACTTCCACTAACGGCGTTTCGTCTGATAAATTTTCCATTTCGGTATCCTCCGCGTCGTCAGCCACAATACACAATCTCAATTCCTTGTTTTTGCAACGATGCCCCTTACTGTACGGTTCGTCACAGCGATAACATAGCCCCTTATCCCTTCGTGCTTGCAGTTCGGAATCCGTCCAGCTTTCCATGGGTTGTCGCGACGTTGAGGAGGGGCGCCTGGGTTGGGAGAAACCGAAGCAGACGCTACATTAGAATTGGGAAAAGCATTAGGTATTTTTTCGGCCAAGGTAACCACGCGGGTAATTGGGCCTTCGGAGCCCCGGTTCGATCCCTTTTGAACCGTTTTTCCATCCCTCCCGTATGGGCTTGCTGCATTGCGGGCTGTTTCGATCTTCTCCTCTGCTAGTTGGGCCGCGTCCATCATATCTTCGAGGCCCACTACTCTCATGGAGAAAACTTCCGTCTGAATTATGGGATCCAGCCCGTTCGTGAAGGTATTCACCAACAACTCCTCTGCCATTTCCGTCAACGGCGCTGAGAGCTCTTCGAACTTCTGCAAATATTTCGAGACTTTCCCTTCTTGTTTGACCGCTAAGAATCGCGCACACTGGGTTCCCTGAAGCCGACAATGAAATCGTGAGTACATCCGTTGCTTCAGTTCCAGCCATGATTTGAACTTCCGACGGTTTTCTGCCCATCTGAACCAGCTGAGCGCCTTCCCTTCCAGACTCACTATCGCGATTTTCAGCTTCTCCTTCTCATTCAACAAGTGCAACTGGAAGTAGTGTTCGGCCCGGTAAAACCACCCATCTGGATCCTCCCCATTGAACACTGGCATTTCAAGCTCCTTAAACTTGATCCAGTCTTGCCCTGTCGCCGTTTCGCGTGCCTGGGAAGATTCTCCCATATCGCCATCCTCTCCCCCTTCCGTTAACTCATCTGTCCTCAGCTTTCGTTTTCCAGTGTTTGTTCCGGTTACCTCTGACGATGGAGTTTGGTTTCACCTTTCTTCGAACATCTCCATCAACATCGCGTGCATTTGCTCCATTGTTTTCTCCAGAATAGGAATTCGGTGTACCTCATTCTTAATCAACTCGATGTCCAACTCTGTTGCCGCAAGTCTTTCTTCTATTTGTTTATGAGTCATTTTACTCCACCTCCCCAGTTTTTTCGAACTGCTCTGATACCAGTGCTATGGTTCCAACTTCCTGCAAACAGGGAAAACACAAATACTATTTCATGCAAACAGAAGAACTCAAACAAGTTGCCCAGAAAATAGCAAATACTATATTGATGTAAATATATATCCAACGGCCTTCTCCCTTGACTAAGACAGAGGCAAAGAAAACACACACACAGCAGCCAAATAAGAGGGCTGTACTCTCCCATATGAAAACAGTTCATACCAAAAAGCTCAAATATCAAGATAACCAACCCTAGCTCCAAAACACATATTTATATATAAAACCTACTCAGCCTCCACATCAGCAAAGACTCAAAAGATATTAGAATACCCCCTTTTACCCCTGGTTAATGCTGAAAACTACTTGCTGGCCCTCCTCTTATAAACATATTTGATGGGGGGTCTAGCAATATCTAGTGAGAGGGATATTTGCCTTGGTTGTGGAAATTAGTTATCTCTACAAACTTTATTACAAAGTTGTTTTGATATACTTCCTGTTTCATTTAGATATATTTTTTCGAGCACCTAGCCAGAGAAAATTCTTATCCATTAAATCACAAAAAATGTACTTAATCTAATCAATGATCATTGTTACCTTTATTTATGTATCTATACAATACAATCTGCACTGTTTGCTCCATTTCAACTTATCTATATTTATGTTCTAAAGATTTTTCCTCCCTTCACAGTTGTCATCTTCTTCTTGGGGAAACTGAAAGTGCGGTACAATATTTCAGCAAGAGCTTAGAATCTATAGATGGAATATGTTTAGACCGGAGGATGATAATTGAAGCAGCTGACGGCCTCCAGAATGCTCAGGTACGTACCTTTTTCTTTTT
>JBBPDJ010000023.1:17261798-17277722 GCA_037974625.1 Cucumis cinereus
GGGGAGAGGGTGTGGGAAATGTAGATGAGAAAGAAGTTGAAGATATATTTTTTTCTTTTCTTGTTAATATTAATTTTCTATGATCTCCAATATAAATTTTGTGACATCATTTCAACTGCAATTCAAATTGTGTACATCGCAACTATCAACTACAATATTTGCTACCTGATTGATGTCCTTATGGTCTAGAATTTTATGGCAACCTTTCTATTCTCATTTATTCTTATATGTTCTTTTGGCATCATGCATTTTGTTGTTTTGAAAAACTGAATTGGTCCATTAGCTGGTTTGTTTCCCCCTTATTCAAGGCCATAGTTCGATTCTCTTCAGTTTTTGTATTTTTGTGGTACTGGGCTGTGGCCTGTGTATATGTATAAAAGGAAAGTTGAGAGAAATACAAAAGTGACCCTAATCCAACATTTGGGCTTGAGAAATCCAGTGCATATTTTCGTTAGGTTAGTATCTTCTTACATCATCACGGGTAGTGTGTAGAGTTTTTTCCTCTCAACCTTTGAATTGCCCTCTTTCTCAGTCCGCTCCTGGGTTCATGTTAACAGCGTTGTCACTGTATTCTGATGATTGTCGGGCACCTTTCATTGCAGAAAGTAGCCGAATATACAAGACGTTCTTCTGAACTTATGGAGCAGAAAAATGACAATGCAGCTCTCAGTGCCCTGGATTTGATTGCTGAGGCTATATCCATCAGTGTGTATTCAGAAAAATTACTTGAAATGAAAGCCGAAGCTCTGTTTATGGTCTGTATCATTTCTACTTGATTTTTATGTACTATCCAGTCTGATCTTTTCCCTTTCGAAAAATGTCATCATTTATGTTATGGATGGTTCTGCCTTTACTGGACAATTGTGATCTTTTATTCTTCTGCCTTGGTCTCATGATTGTCTGTTTATATCTTTCACGGTATTGGTATCTTCTCCTGCAGCTTCAAAGGTATGAAGAGGCAATTACGCTGTGTGAGCAGAGTCTTTGTTTTGCTGAGAAAAATTGTATTGCAGAAAGTGCTATTGTCGAAACAGATGTTTCTGGGTGTCAAAGTCATTCAGTCGCCAGGTTATGGAGATGGTGCTTGATAACCAAATCTCTTTTCTATCTTGGAAAATTTGAGGCTGCTCTTGAAACAGTTGGGAAAATTAAGCAAGAAAAGTTTAATCAAGAAAAGTGAGACATAACCTTCCTGAGTACTTTTAAATCAATTAAGATCTTCCTTTCTTTTAGTTGTTTGATCTTGGTGCTAATGTTTATCATTCAGGTGCATAATTAAAAGTTTGGAATCATCCTTCGCATTAGCAGACACGATACAGGGGCTTCTCCGTTGTAAGGTATGCAACGTTGAGCGTTTGAGATTAGCTTTATTTGATACTATTCTATTTTATCTCTTTTCTTCTCTTTTTTTTTTTTTTTTTTTTTTTTTTTTTTTTTTTTGAGATATATCTCTTTTCTAATTTTGTTTTTGGTAGTTTCATCAAGCGATTTTGAATTTTTAATTAGCATTATTAAATTCATGGTATGAACTGAACTGTATTTACCAAACCAATCTTGAGATTTTGTCTTGGGGTTCTTAAATGGAACTACTGAAATGTGGTACAATGCCATGGTACCTGAGTTAAGCAGTTGGGCTTTTATGCTCCCTTTACATGATCCAGACTTGCCATGTATCTACTATAGTATCTGTACCTTGCTATAGATATGTTGAGTACTGAGGCGGTTCATAACTTCCTTGGCTTGATTTTTTCCACGATTTCAAGAGAGCTGTGTGGGTGCGAGGGTGTGAGGTGAAATAAGTTATTCAAGTATGACGTGTATGGGGGTTCTTTTATAGTGCGCATGAACATCCAATCTGAATATATACTTGATCATGTGATTTCTAAAACCCATCTTTAAGATTGCTCCCATTGTCAATAACTCTTATAGCTTCAACCTTCTTCAAATTGACATCTAGAGCATTTAATATTGAATAACCTGAAACTTTCAAATTAAACCAGAGTTAATGTCTTTGGTGCAGCCATATCTCTGTAATATGTTGTGTATGCATGGGTTTATAAATCACAATCTTCCACTTAATCCATACATGGTCTTAAATAACAGAGTGCAGGGAATGAAGCATTTCGATCAGGGAAATATGCTGAAGCAGTAGAACATTATACAGATGCATTATCTATAAATGTTGAATCCAGATCTTTCACTGCAGTTTGTTTATGTAATCGTGCTGCAGCTTACCAAGGCTTGGGTCAGATTGCTGATGCCATAGCAGATTGTAATCTGGCCATTGTCCTTGCTGAAAATTACTCAAAGGTAGGCTTTTATGAACATACATGCTGGTGGAATATGCATTGCTTGATTTTTCAATTCGAACCGCTTCTTGTTTACTTAAACTTATTATTGGTGGAAGAGATTGGTTGACTGTTAACATTTATTAATGCGTCATGTGACGCCCCTACTATCAGACTCTTATACTTGCTATGAAAGTACCGAACTAAGAATATGAATATGAAAATAGTACTTTCTTACTTATGCAATACTTTGATAATCCTAGATACTTTTGGGAGGATCATTGGGTGGGGGCTCCTTCATCCGCCTCTCAAAGACAAAGGCCATTTTCTTTGGTTTCTGGGGTTGCGCGCTTTATTGTGGGATCTTTGTGGGAGAGGAACAATTGATTGTTCTGAGGTGTGGAGAGGGACTATAGTGAGTTTTGATCTTTGGGCGGTTTCAAGTCTCTTTGGGCTTTGATTTTGAAGGCTTTCTATAAGTACTCTCTTGAAAACATCGTACCTATTGGAAACCCTTTCTTTAGTGGGGTTTTTATGGGTATGTTTTTTCAGACGCCCTTGTATTCCTTCATTTTTTTTCTCCATGATAGTTGTTTCAATTAATGAAAAGAATGGAATCAATAAGTTGGGTATAGATTGAAAGGTGTTCCATAGATCTTAGTCTGTGGCACTGTTAGGATACTTCCTAACAAGAACAAGATCTAAATTTATTATAATGTAACTATAAGAAAATACAGAATAAACCTAAATTTATTATAATGTAACTATAAGAAAATACAGAATAAACCTAAGTGTAAGGCACTTGGAACCTCCCTCTTGGTACTCTCACCCAAGTCCTAGATCACTCCACAAAATAACCTCCCCTACTCTCACTTACCCTCCCTCTATTTATCACAAGTTGTAACCACCCTAGTAACCACACTTACACAATAACTACTAGTAACCACCCTTACACAGTAACTACTAGTAACCACCCTTACACAGTAACTACTAGTAACTTCCTATCTATCTAATTACCCTTATACCCCTTAACTAACTTCATACTCAATATCTAGTACCTAACAGACACCTGGTAGGTTAGTAGTTATAGGAATAGGTTTACATGACCAAATCGTTAGTTATGTTGTGATGTCTCTCTCTAACCTAGCATGATATTTAATGCGACGTGCAATAAAATTTTCGTTGGTAGGAGATAATGTTAACTCTGTTGCCTGACCAATGCTTTGTTGTGTGCTAGTTGGTTGAGGCTTCCGCTTCCTCCATTTTATACATCTCTTTTGATTTTGATTTTTTTTCCTGATGCTTTCTTGTGCAGGCATTTTCTAGAAGAGCAAATTTACATGAGATGATCAGAGATTATGGTCAAGCAGCTAGCGATCTCAAGAAATATATCTTCATTGTTGAAAATCAATCGGATGACAAGGTCACACCTAGTAGATCTGCTGGCAGTGTAGAATTAAAGAAAGCTCGTAGGAATAAGCCTTTAATGGAAGAAGCTGCCAAAAAGGAAATTTCCTTGGATTTTTACCTTATCTTGTGAGTTTTTGCTTTTCGCTGATTCTTCTATTTCCTGGTCCATAGTGTTCATAAACTTCCTTTAGCCTTATTCGACGTCATTTCCTTATGTGAATGTCAGCATCTGATCCAATTGTCTGACAATGCTTCAGACCATCTGTGGTTTATCTCTTTCGTCTCTTCTATAGCAAAGTGTTGTTCTCTCTATTCAAGAATTTTTATTTAGCTTGTATTCCCTTTGATCACCTAATGGTTGGAAAGCTTAAAATTTACAATTGCAATTCTTTTTTCATGTCAGGGGAGTTAAAGCAACTGACACTGCATCTGATATTAAAAAGGCATATCGTAAAGCAGCCCTCAAGCATCATCCTGACAAGGTTTGGAAGAGTTTTTATGCCTGTAATTTGTTTTTGTTGATACATGATAGGCCTTCTAATTTGATGCATGATACCACTATGGTACCACCCATTGTTTGTTGGAGCTCAGGCTGGTCAGTTCTTAAGAGGTGACAGCAGTCATGATGGACGACTCTGGAGAGATATCTCGCAGGACGTTTATAGGGATTCTGACAGGCTTTTTAAGCTCATTGGTGAGGCTTATGCTGTGCTCTCAGACTCCAGCAAGGTTTGTAACTCATATCTAAAACATGAGTAATTTTAGGCACATAGGCTCTGTTCAATTTAACTTTGTTGAATTTTGATGAGCAACCAATACAATGAGCTCAGTCTTTTTGTTTTTCTTTACTCAATATATGACAAACTATTGTGGTGATGTATCCTCAAGGAATAATCTTCCAAAAACAAATCATCTTGTGCCTCTTTTATTGGAGTGGTGATCATTGTTTCCTATAAAGGTTTTGGGGTATTTCACATAGCCCTTGAGCTTAATGCTCCCTATGAGGAAGAACCAACTGCCTAAAAATTGCAATTTGAATATCCATTTAGTTTCAGATGTACCGACTCAGGAGGGGTTGGATCTACATTGCATCTGTTGATCTTATTATTTGTTTTAATGAAAGAAGAGGTGATGATACTTTCATTCTTATGGCGCAGCTAGTTTAACTTTGTTGTAACTTCTGAATTTTGATCATTGGCTTTGTTGTTGATTCTTGCCTAATTAATTCCATCCCAAGGAAATGTTCGATTAAAAATCATGTAGACAAAGCTCATTAAGCAGTAAATTAGTGTTGGTTGTTTATAAATACATTTAATCTAGACTAACACTCTTTTATCACTTTACAGAGATCGCATTACGATCTTGAAGAGAAAATGAGAAAAGCTGCAAAGGAAAGCAACAGAGGCAGCAACAATAGGAGATCTTCCAATGTCTATGGCTCTCCATTTGAGAGAAGTGCCGATGGACGAAACTACCGGGATAATTGGAAGTCGTGGGGAAGTTCACATTCTCGATGGTAAAAGGAACCGACCAGCATCAATATGCAACCTTGTAAGATAATCTGCAATTCTTTTATCATTAAAAAGAAGGAAATAAGAGAGAGAGAGAGGGAGTTACAGTTCTGTATTAAAAAGAAGCATGTAGCCATCATTTTTGACAACTGCTACATGTTCTTGCCATTCATTGGCCTTTCCGGGTTCAACCACATGCTTCTCTCAGGGATTTT
This sequence comes from Cucumis cinereus, assembly GCA_037974625.1. NCBI lineage: Eukaryota > Viridiplantae > Streptophyta > Magnoliopsida > Cucurbitales > Cucurbitaceae > Cucumis > Cucumis cinereus. The sequence goes on from JBBPDJ010000023.1 coordinate 17,267,223, forward strand.
CTGCAAAGACAAAGGAAAGAGAGGAGAAAAGGAAAGAAGGTTGAATAACAGCTAGCTTTTCTTTCTAACACAATTGAAGGTTCAGTGTGAAGTAGTTAAATAATAGCTCAGAAATTGGCTACAGCTTCTGCGGCCATTGCCATAATCCGAACAAAGGTCGTGTTTGTACAAACTTCATTATCATGAAAAAGGAAGAATAAAAGAGAGAGAAGATAGAGTTGTGAGTTTTTGCAAGAAAGGCCAATGTTGATAAGCCAAGCTGTGCTAGGAAGTTCAGCAAAAGCTAACCACAGATGAAATATTTTTTCTTCATTTCAACACATTAGGAGAATTAGTGAGATTGTAATGTATTACTCTTTTTTTAGTTCAATATTGGATTCTACTGGCAGAGACTTTCCCAGTCGGTTTGGGTATTATAACAATTTTGTATGGAGAATCTTAACCATATGACATTTTGATTGGTGAAGTTTATGTATATTAATCTATCTAAATTACTTCAATTTTTGAAATTGTGTATTTAGTCGGTTGGAACAAATTGTTTTTTTAACCCTAAACTTAACAAGTTATATGATTTTAAGTTGAACTAGAATACAGGCCACAGTGAATTGTTCCATGGACAATTAGGTGAGGTTGATGTTGAAAAGTAAGAGAACAAAGATTGTAATGAGGGTGATTCTAAAAGTTGTTTCACCAGACGGATGCAATACAAATCGAGCTCGAGATGGATGATAAATGTTGAATATGGAAAGTCTTTCACCTTTTTCTCATCTCTTTGGAACGTTACTTCAAGCAATTATTTACCTTCTCTCTTTGTAATATTCTTGCCTTATTTATTTGTCTTTTTATCGTTGAAGGTTTTGTCATATTAGACATTCATCATTGTATATATATTAGGGTTTACTCCTTTTGTAAATAATAAGAAAAATATCACAGTAATTCAGTGTTCTATAAATAAAAACAAACGAATTCTAGCAACCCATACGAGAATGAGAACATTCCATTGAAGAACAATCTAGTGTTGTTGACCTTTGTTTCTAATTAATGAAATGAAACAAAAAATAATCCTTAAAATCTTAAGAAAAACTTCAAAATGCACTTTATGTTGATATATAAACAGAAGTCGTTAATACCTTATTTCAAAAATAGATTTAAACTTTCAAAAATTTGTCTTAGTACCCTTACCCTAAAAAAAAAGCTTAAAATGTTCTTATTCTTTATCTATGACCTTCACCTCCGTGTTTAATTCTCTCTCCCCACATCATTTTATGGCCTAACACTTCTCTATTTTTACTCCTCTCTTGCAAACTACTCCTTCAATTAACGTATATAGAGAATAATAATATTAGGATATTAAAAGTTAATTTTGTATTATATAGTTTATGGGTCTTCCACACAAAAGGCCTTAAATTATAGGCTTATATTATATTAATATATTGGGTTTTTTACAAGAAAAATCCTCTTGGGACCATATATTTCATGCATGTTCTTAAATTTGAATATTTTTATAAAAAAGTTTTTAGACCCGTTTGTTCCACAGGTTTGGAATTTCCTACAGACATTTAATATATTTGTTTATTTAACAGAATTTCATTTTTTAAAATCCAAGATATTATTGTCCAAAAAACTTTAAAACCCACGTGATATGAGTTTTTTGATACCTTGCAAAAGTGTGAGATTTTTATGTCGGAGAGATGAACAACATAAATATAGCTTAATTAATTCATAAACTAATGTTAATTATTTATTACTATTAATTTTAATTGATCATTAATTATAAAGATATTATTTAAACTTAATAAATTTCAACTACTATTTTTCCTATTAATATTAGGGGAATTGCAGGAAATAGCAAAAAATGGGGGGTCACTTTGATTTTTGGCAAAAAATGTGGACAATAAGATTTATGGCAAATCAGGCGCAGCGCACACGCATAATATTTTCAGTATGCCGATTTTGTCCTTGATATAGTGGAATATACTATTTTTCCAACACTATGTATTTTATTCATATACAGAGTATTTGGAATCGAGTCATGAAATAAATTTTCAAGCGTACATGTATGATATTTTCAATATGTCGACTTTGTCTTTAATATAGTGAAAGATACGACTTTCTCAACACTCTGTATTTTATTCATATTTAGAGTTTTGTATTTTATTCATATACAGAGTATTTGGTATCAACATGAAATAAATTGTTTGTTCTTGGTTTGCAATCCAACTAAATTGAGAAAATGTGCAAAGATTTGCTCTAATTTTTTTTATTAATAATGGGTCATATTTTATTAGTTTTGATTTGGTTTAACTGAATTTGATTTAATTTGATATCTTTATTATATTAATAAATTGGTTTGTTACGAAAATATTAGATTAGTTTGTTACGAAAATATCTCATTAACCATTGGTCATATTTTATTTTGTTCATTTTGATTTTATTTAATGGAATTCGATTTAATTTATATCTTTATTTTATTAATAAATTATTTTTATTATATTAAAAAATTCGTTTGTTACGAAAATATCTCATTAACCAACTATAATATTTTTTTTATTTGTTTCTAAGATCTAATTAACTTTAATATTTTTTATAATTGTTTTTGGAAAATATATACATATCTCATTAACAAACTTAAAAAAATAAACTATAGAATTTATTTTATCTGAAGATATATATATAAAAAAAAATCATTAACCTAAAAGTTTAGATTTTTTTTTCATTTTGAAGATTTAATTTATATTATTTGTTTTATTATTTGATTAATTAAATTTAAGAAAATACTGAATATTTTGTTTTTCTAGATATGTTTTTAAAATATCCCTAACTTTAGTGGATGTGAACCTGTGAAACTACGGAGTCAAAGCGGATGGTCAATACGGTGATGACGAAGAGGACAGTCGAAGCGATGTGGGTACAGTCTTTACCTTCAATTGAAGCGGAAAGTTTTAGCGTGTGGCGGTGATCTTTAGTCGGAGTAAGGAGACGAAAGCGTTTCATCGATACGGTGATGACAAAGAGGAAAGTCAAAGCAATGAGGGTACAGCCGTGACCTTCAATTAGAGTGAAAAGTTTTAGCGTGCGACGGTGACCTTTAGTCGAAGCAAGGAGACGAGAGACGAAGCATAGTGGGTGATCATGGGTGATCAACATTGAAGATGCACAGAGAAGAGACATGGAAAGCTATCGATTTTGAAGAGATGAAGAGGTGGAAGAAGAAGAGGTTATGAATTTTAAACTTGCACGAAAGAAAGGAAGAGGATTTTGATTTGATGTGAGACTGGTATGTTACCTTTTAATTCTAGTGTATTTGGTGGAATTTTGGTTATTGGGTTTTTAGTATAGATAGGGGTATTATTGACATGTTTTTTAGTTCATTTTTATTATTTATTTTGATTTTTCCATTTATATAATTAATTTTTATTTTTGCTATTTCTCCAAACGAAAATTAAAAGTTTGCTATTTATCTTGATGCCCCTAAATTGAGAAAACTATTTTAATTTTAATTTTAGAAAACTATTTCTATTACTATTCTTGATGTATTTGAAACGTCAAGAATATCTATACACCTCTTGCCGGTTTAAAACCGTCAAGAAATGTGAAATATTCACCCAGCTTCGTATTTTATCAAAAAATTTTACGATTTTTCTTTAGAATCACTCATTTCTTGACGTTTTGGCCAAAAATCTTCAAGAATGAAAAAAATCAAACGTCAAAAAAGCTTATATTTGTAGTAGTATCACATTCTTTTCTTTCTCTCTAAACCTCTTCTTTCCACCTTCATTTCAAACTCATAAGTTTTTTTTAATATACTCTCATATATGAATTTTTTTTGTAGCTTTTATAGTAAATTTGATATATACTATGGTATATATATTCATTTATTTGATATAATTCAAAGTATTTTTTATTTAGGGTTATGTATTGTGATATATACAAAATTTGATTTGTTGGGATTTCTTATCATATGAAATTTATGTATACTGTAATTTATGTCGAACATTAAGTCAATATATGATGTATATATATATCATGGTATATTTCATATATTAGATTATATGGTTAAAACGGTGATTCATTATAATAGCAAACATATCGGATATCGTGAGAATATATTCGATATATATGTGATTTATGATGAATATTGAATCAATTTTTTATTTGTATACAATGGTATATTTCAAACATTTAACATAATATTTTCAATATTTTGGCTTCAAAGAAAATCTTCATATTTATTTTTTGTTTTGAAAAAAAAAAATTGACTGTAATATCTTTTCTCTCTTCAAATGCAAAATGAATGAATCTCAACCAATTATTGCAATTACAATAAATATATATTCTCTCAAATATCTTGTAAATATGAAAAATATTATTCAACCAGCCATCAAAAAGGTATTTTAGATTGAAAATCATATTAATGAAAATATCCAAAAATTTAAACAATTTTAAAAATAAGTTTTGAAATTGTATTTAGTATCTAACATCCTTTATTAAATTCTAATTTTTTATAATTATTCTTAGTTTTAAATATTTAATAAAGTGTCATCGATTTTGCTTTAATTAAAGATTTTCCCCCTTATACTTCCGTACTAGATTTTGCTTTTATATATATTAGATGTATGAATGTATATATTAGATACTATGTATATATTAGATACAATATATATATAATGTATGTATATATAGATATTAGATGTATGTATGTAATACATACATACATACAATATAATATATATCTAGATATACATATAATATAATATATTATATATATATAATATAATATAAAAAAAAGTTGAGAGGGGCTCGAGCCCCTCAACGTCTGCTGGTGACTATATATACATATGAGGAACCAGCTGTAACATTTCAAAAAAAAAAAATTATGGAGGAAAATCTAATTGGCATAACCTTCCTTTCTCAAAGGTCAAAAATTCGATCTTCATGCTCATAGTTGTTGTTCTAGATATAAAGTTGTAACTTTTTAAAAATTACCAAATTAATTTATGGAAGAAATTGTATTTTTAAAATTACTAAATTAATTTAGTTCATAGGTGAGTTAAAAGACTATTTTGGTAGCTATAATAATGGTTTGTGTATTTTGATTTAATTTCTCATTTGGATTAAAATTGATGCTACACATAATACTCAATCAATACAACTTTCTTGCTTTTCTAATTGTTTAATTTTCTTGAAAATTTATTGTAATAGAGTGTAACTCTTCAATTACAATTGAGCAACATTTCTATTTCAATTTAAGTGGAAATAATGAAATTATTTAAATAATTACATACAATTTTGTAACCTCCTCAGTTTATCACTTAAATTATTTTAATGGTATTATATATTCTAAAATTAACATCAATTTATGAATGTAAGTAATGTAAATATTAAAAATCAAATACATATTTTTTTTTTTTTGTGTAATATCATTGTAAATTGTAGTTAGAAGGAGGGAAGATAGTAATTAAAGTAATTAAATTAATATTTGTTAAAAGTAATTAATTAATTTAATTTTAAATGGATAGCAAGTAGATCATTAATAATATATATATTTCTAAACTGGTTGATCATATTTTTTGTTTGATAGATATTTGAGATCAAATCATTTTTGAAGGTATAAACAAAAACATTCAGTTACAAAATACAACTCAACATTTGCTACAACTCGTAGAATGATTAAAAGTTTCACCACATTGTAGAATGGTTCTTTCTAATTGGTTGACATAGTTTGACGATGTTCGTCGGTGAGAATAGCTACAAAACTTCATAAATAGCAGAACCTCTATCCAACTAATTTGTAATCAATTTGATATGCATTCGAGAAGAAAGTGTGATTAGGATTATTGATCATATTTGGAGCTAAGAGTGGAGTCAACTATAATAGCTCACTTCTTGTTTGGGGCAATATTTTGTTTTAGTTGAGAATTATAATTAGGATTTAAAATAACACACATGTCCTTACTATTCTTTATCCTAAGCAGTATTTGTTTCAAAGGTTGGAAAGTTTGCAGACCAACTTTCAGACACCATATTCTATTATCGTCATCGGTCAATCTCCAACAACCACTTCCGATGACTCCACCACTGAACTCCCGACAACCAACTTCGACAACCACTGTCAACCAACCTCCAGTTGCTACCGATCAACCTTAAAAAAATTAATAAAAACATTTTTAGAATATATAACAAAAATATAGCTAAATTAATTTATAAATTAATATAAATTATTTCTTACTATTAATTTTAATTAATTATTAAATATAAATATATTATTTAGACTTAATAATTTCTACTAATAATTTTACCATAAATATTTTATGATATCTTAACTATTTAATATAAATTATTAATATTCTATTTAATTTAATTATTTTCAGTAATTAATTTAATTATGCTTAGTGAAAATGTATTTTTTTTTTATTTTTTATTTTTATCTTATTATCTAAGTAACTAATTAACACAACAATAAATTATTTTATGTCAAATTTAATTGATCTCTAGAATTTAGTTAAATAATTAATTTATTTTATTTTTTACAAATTATTGAATTGAACACAAATATTTAACTTTCAGAAATCAATTATCCTGCACATCCAAACACGGACGCTAATTATTCAGACATTTAAAACTCAAACATTCAAATCTCAAATATTTAATATCTATACCCATGAAATAATATATGCGATCCAAATGACCCCTAAGGGTATTTGTTTCAAGGGTTGGAAAGTTCGGTGATCGTCGTCGGCTAATCTCGACCACCGCCTTTGATGACTCCACCAACGAACTTCTGACAACCAACTCCAGCGATCGTAGCTATCCAACCTTTGGTCGCCTCCGTATCAACCTTTGAAAAGTTTAATAAAAATATTTTTAGTATATATAACAAACCAAAAACACTTGTATGTACAAATACTTTTTTTAAAAAGTTTTAAAACACATCTGTAATTTTATTTTAAGAAGTTTTATCAAAAGTGTTTCAATAAAAATGAATTTTTAAAAAACATTTTTCTAAGTCAATCCAAATAGGCTCTTAGTTTAATTATAATAATATTTTTTAAAATACATTTTCTCATTCTTCTATTTTTTTTTCTTTTTGAGATTTTTTTGTAAATTATTATTATTATTAGACTATCTTTTTAAAATTATCTTTTTTCTTTTTAGTTTAAAATTAATGTTTCCTTTCATTTTAGGGGATAATGCTAGTATCTATATATATTGTTGTATATATATCAAATAAACTTCACATACATGGTTCTTTTTGTACTAATATATATAATTAAATAAATTTATTTAGGCTATATGTGTAAAAATTCCTATTTTAGTTTAATAACATTTTTTATTTTTGTCGTTGGTCAATTTAATTGGCTCGAAGACCTAGAATTATCTTTTCAACTTAAAAATTACAATGTTAGGAAAAACTTAGCTACCAAATAAAAATAAAAATTCAAAACTTTATGATTTTTTTATTCTTTGCACATAATTTGATAAAAAAAAAATTATAATTTTCCAATAATTTAATTCAAGATTAAAATACTAGTTTATTTCAATTTGAAGTTAGCATATAATGATATTAAAAAAAAAATCATGATCTTTTTCAAATTAGTTAAAGTGACAAAAGTTTATGAAATTTTAATTCAAAAACTAGTAAAATCTAAATATCATGTATATAGATAATATTAAAGTTATTAAATGAACAACATAGTTAACAAGATTTAATAAAATCACATATCAATTTCTATAAAAGAGGTTATATTATAAAATTTTTAACAAGTGCATCCCATGTAATAATAAACTAGTTTGTATAAATTGGTGGAAGATATAGTTTGAACTATGTTTTCCAAAAATGATATTTCATGTACCAAAATATATGTATGACAAAAATAATTAGTGCAAAAAAATAGACATGGTCTAAGATAACCAATATATATTTTACGGACAACTATTATATGGACTATAATAATCTGCATCTCAAACATAGACTATAATAACCTAGACTATAATATACTTTGCACCCCAAACACATGCTATAATAACACACAGTTTATTATAACTCACATACTATAATGACCCAATCTGCGTCCCAAACGTCCCCTAAGTATATAGTTTTTAACATTGGTTCATTTAGGAAAAAAATTGACCTCTATGCTTGGGAGAATTCTTAAACTTTGTTTTTTTTTAAACATTTTAGAAACTTTTGAAAGGTCAAAGTATTTTTTTTTTTTTATCAAAAACAATAATAATTTTCATTCACAACTAAGGTATTTTTAAACATTTTTTAAGGTATTATAAATATTATGAAAATAGATGCCCAATTATCTATTATGCTTAGTGTCATTTGACAAGTGTTACTTCCATTCTTTCCCATCCACATTGCAAAATGCCTTGAAGGTGTCAACCCTTAGTGATCTTGTAATCCACCTCTTACTTGTAAAATTGTCTATAAATAGTAAAATTTATATTGGTGAGAAAACCAAGAAATTGGATTTTGTAGTAAGACACACATTGGTGAGAAATCCAAGAAATTAGAGAAAGTGGAGGATTTTGAAGAAATATTTAGTTGAATATTGTAGTTTGGAAAACTTTTTATCAAAATATAGTAGTTTTGAAACTATTTAGAGAAAAACAGTGAATCTGCTTCTCTTTGGCCGAGTGTTCAACACTCGGCCAAATTCTAATTTTTTTTTTTATATAAGGCCGAGTGTTCAACACTCGGCCAACACTCGGCCTTAATGCATTTTTTTTTTTAATTTTATATAAGGTATCCATATATTTTTTTTAATTTTCATGAAATGGCCTTATATAAAATTAACACTCGGCCATATTTTACTCTTATATATATATATATATTTAAATTAACACTTAATTACGGACCATTTAGTTAACACTTAGTTGAAGGAATGCCTTTTATGAGTTGTGTTCAAAGTTAATGTTCGAAGTTTTTTTTTTTTTTTTTGTTTAAATTAACACTTAATTACCTTAGCCAATCTTTGTCTTTTTTTTCTTTCTATTATTATTTGTTTTATCTATCTCTTACTAAAATTCCTATTTAAATGCTTCATACAAATTTACATATTCTTCATCTTCATTCTCATGAAGTTTTGAAGAAACTTCAACCGTCGGCCATTAGGTCTATTTATTTTTTTTTAATTACACATTTAGTTACAAATGAACACTCAGTCATTAGGTATTTTTTTTTAATTACACATTTAATTACAGTAAATGATCCTATTGGCTTGGCTTCTATTTATTTTTTAATTACACATTTAACTAATTTTTTTCTTGTTTCTTTTTTAAATTGGCCTTCATTTTTTTTTTAATTATTTAACAATTACACTCGGTATAGTGTTGGTCTCTTTTTTAAAAAAATTATTTAAAGTAAATTGTAATTTTTTAAAATTATTCTTCAAATTATTTTTTAAATTAAACGCCATGAATTGTAATTGTAATTTTTTTTTTTAATTTCTTTGCCATGTTGGATTTCTTTTTTTAACGAGTGGATCATTCATTAGAAAACAAAAGTAACTAAATATATTAATACAATAATTTCATAAGTTCATTCATTGGTAAAGAAAAAAAATTAGTGTGTCCCACAACCCGGACGTCGTCGATTTCGAGCTGGTTGTTGTCGTCGACTCTGAACTCTCTGATGATCTTTTCCCTCCTAATTTTTTGGTTGTTGTTGGTCCTCCGATTGATTAGGTACCTCTGCAGACGGTTCATAATAAAAATATTCGTTATGCTCTCCGCGGTCGCGCCCGTGTCTATACATGTAGGAAGATGTTTGGGAGGTCCCTATATCATAATATTCTGGTCCCAAAGTTTGATGACGATGGATCTGCCTCTGAATTGTAATATCCAGATCCAAAGTTTGATGTTTGACCAGCCCCTGAATCAGAATATGTTGTACCAAAGGCTGACATCATCATCAGTGGACTAACATGATCAGTTTCGTTTTGTGCAGGAGGAACTTCATCCAACTCAGGCTCTTCCACTTCAGCACGTTTCCTTTGGACTGGAGTAGGTACAATGGGTACATCATACATATAATGTATGTTGTTCATGTATAGCACATTATCGCGGTTTATACTACGAATCTCTTGTGAATCATCTGCCACTTCATCAAGTCTAATCATATTCGATCTCTGTGAAATAAAAAAAATTAAAAAATATTCAAAATAAAAGTTGCACTAAAATATAATTAGAAAATATTGAAATATGTACCAGATGACTCACAGATGCTCCTAGTCTAGTAATGTAGAGCCTCGTAATATTTCTATACCAATAAATGTATTCTTGAGTTACATCCATGTCAATTTGCTTAATTGTAGGCCCAACAACAATAAATCTTTTGCGATTTACCCATCGCATCACTAAATGTGCGATTCTGTCAGACCAATCCGCAGTTCGCAGGTCAATATTATGCAGAAGGGGTTCGGTATTACAGTCAGCAGGAACATCTTGTAGGATACCAAATTGCCTGATAGTTCTATCAGGATGATGCCATTC
>JBBPDJ010000023.1:17281086-17294105 GCA_037974625.1 Cucumis cinereus
ATTTAATTGGATACGGTTTCTGTTAACTTACCTAATGATTTTGTACTTGGTGGGAAACGATAGGTCAGTTTTCAAGTTGTACGGCGACTTGATTCTGACCAGCCAGTGACCAGCATGTGTGGCGTATCGTCGACTAGCCTGTGTGGCGTATTGTCGACCAGTCTGTGTGGCGTATCGTCGACCAGTCTGTGTGGCGTATCGTCGACTAGCCTGTGTGGCGTATTGTCGACCAGCTTGTGTGGTGTATCGTCACTGAAGGTCGTGAAGGGGGTCTGTACGAGGCCTATTCCGATGTTCGTTCTGAGGGGAAGCCAATGTGGCGATTTGCTTTGACAGGGTCGTGAAAGGGGTCTGTACGAGGCCTATTACGACATATTTGTCAGCACTCAACCACCTATTTGTGTGTCGTAAAGTACAAGTCATTAGGGGAAGTTAATGGTCACCTAGTGGACCCAATGGAATACTTATGATAAACTAGATGTTACTGGTTTATGTGGTGAGTTAACTAAACGGTTTAGTTAGATGTTCGTGATTGGTTATCTATGTTGAGATGGACTGAGTGACTATGTGTTGATCAGTTAGGATGGATTGTTACGGAAAAGAAAAACCAATGAGGTTGTATGGCGATATGTCTTTATGGTTTGTTATGGAAAAACCATGAAACAGGATAAAGGTGTGAGGTGTTTGTAGTTTTCATTCTTGAACTAGTCTTCATATGTGTGCTTATGAATGTTTTGGACTAAGATTGCATGATTTGGGAATATGGTAGCTGTTAACTTTATCTATTAGCCATGTTGTACTTAGTAGGTGGAACATTAGATGCTTTTGGGACTAAGATTGTAGAGTGCAGTTTAATAGGAAGTTAACAGTTAACCTAGTGAGCCCAGTAGTGGGTTCCTTACTGGGTATATTTTTATACTCACCCTTTTCATGTTTATTTTTTTTCAGGAAAGTATGAGGAAACCGGCGACGGACAGGAAGGACCAGTGACCATGTGCATGGGGACTATATTGACAAATGCTTCCGCTGCAGCCTGTGTTGTGTTGTTGCTATTATTGTAAAAAATGCTTCCGCTGTGTATTTTGTTAAGATTATGAGTTCTTGTATAAGTAACGACCCCGGGTCTAGGTTAAAAATTCGGAGCGTTACAGTATGTCTGGCAGACAGTGCAACCACACACACAATACATACAAATAAAAAATATTTTTTCAAATTGACAATGTTAATGCAAAAGTAAATACAATATCAGGTTCTGCAAACTTGATTGAAGGCTTTGGAAAAGCAGATGTTATTTTGCTTAGAGGAACAAAATTAACCATTGAAAATGCATTGTTCTCTAGTCAATCAAAAAGAAATCTACTAAGTTTTTAAAGATATACGTTGAAGTGAGACTGATAGAAAAAATAAGATAGAATATCTTTATATTATCTCCAATGTCTCAAATGAAAAACATATATTAGAAGAGTTGTCTGCTTTATCTTCAGGATTATATTATACTCATATACGAGTAATTGAAACATATGCGACAATGAACCTGAAGTTCATGAATCTAAATATATTTGCTATTTCACATAACAGATTAGGACATCCAGGGTCTATAATTAATGATGAGGAGAATTATTGAGAATTCCAATGGGCACCCATTAAAGAACCAGAAAATTCTTCAATCCAATGAATTATCATGTGATGTTTGCTCTCAAGGTAAATTAATAGTTAGACCATCACTAACAAAAGTGGGAATTGAATCACCTACATTCTTAGAACGAATTCATGGTGATATATGTGGACCTATTAACCTACCAAGTGGGCCATTTAAGTATTTCTTGGTCTTAATAGACGCATCCAGCAGATGGTCACACGTGTGTTTATTATCAAGTCGAAATTTTGCATTTGCAAGATTTCTTACTCAAATAATTAAGTTAAGAGCACAATTTCCTGATTACACAATTAAGAACATTCAACTTGATAATCCTAGAAAATTTACGTCCCAAACATTTGATAATTATTGTATGTCAATTCGGATAAGTGTTGAACATCTTGTAGCTCATGTTCATACACAAAATGGTTTAGCAGAATCATTTATAAAGCGTTTGCAATTAATTGCTAGATCATTGCTTATGAGAGCTAAGTTACCTACATCTGTATGGGGACATGCTATTTTTCATGCTACATCACTTGTACTTATTAGGCCAGCAGCTTATCACAAGTACTCGTTATTACAATTAGCATATGGCCATGAGCAAAATATTTCTCATTTGAGAATTTTTTGGTGTGCAGTGTATGTTCCAATAGCTCCACCACAACGTAGTAAAATAGGTCCTCCAAGGAGGCTAGGAATATATGTTGGATTTGATTCTCCATCAATGATTAAATATCTTGAACCACTAACGGGTGATATATTTACTGCATGATTTGTTGATTGTCATTTTAATGAGACAAATTTTCCAACATTAGGGGAAGGAATACAGAAGTTGGAAAAAGAAATTACATGGAATGCATCATTATTGTCTCATTTAGATCCTCGAACAGATCAATGTGAACATGAAGTTCAGAAAATAATTCATTTGCAAAATCTAGCAAATATGTTACCAGATGCATTTGTAGATACAAAGAAAGTAACTAAGTCGCAAATACCAGCTGCAAATTTCTCATCAAAAATTGATATTCCAGCACAACAATTAGTTATCAATGAATCTCGAGCACATCAAAAGCGTGGTAGACCAGTAGGTTCCAAAGATAAAAATCCTCGAAAAATAAAGAAAATCAATAACTCAATTAAGCATACGAATGTTTCTGAAGAAATTCAAAATTTGAATCCTGACAAGAATATTGAAGAAGATAAAACAATTAAGGATAATAATGAGATTTCGATAAACAATGTCACGACAAGAAAAAGATGGAACCGAACTGATGTAGTTGTTGATAACATTTTTTCCTATAATATTGCTCTTGATATTATATTTGAAAATGAGGATCCTGAACCAAAATTTGTTGAAGAATGTCAACAAAGAAAAGATTGGTCTTTATGAAAAGAAGCAATGGAGGAAGAATAAAAATCACTTTCAAAACGTCAAGTTTTTGGACCAGTAGTTCAAACACCAGAAGGTGTCAAACCTGTGGGATACAAATGGGTATTTGTGAGGAAAAGAAACGAAAATAATAAGATCCCAAGATAAAAAGCAAGACTAGTTGCACAAGTTTTTCACAAAGACCTGGTATTCATTATGAGAAGACATATTCTCCGGTGGTGGATGCAATCACATTAACAATTTTAATTGGTCTGACTGTGTATGAAAATCTAGATATGCATCTTATGGATGTAGTCACATGATATTTATATGAAAGTTCCATAAGGATTTTAAAAACCTGAAACATATAAATCAAGTTACAGATATTATTATATGGATTGAAACAATTAGAACGAATGGGTACAATCGTCTGAGTGGATTTTTGTTGAAAGAATGATATCAAAATAATCCAATATCTCCACGTGCTTTTATAAAGAAATCACAGTCAGGATTTGCAATTATAACTGTGTATGTTGATGATTTAAATATAATTGGAACTTTTGAAGAGCTTTCAAAGGCTATAGAATATCTTAAGAAATAATTCAAGATGAAAGTTCTCGAAAAAAACAAAATTTTGCCTTGGCTTGCAAATTGAACATTTAGCAGATAAAATATTTGTTCATCAATCAACTTATACAAAAAAGTTTTGAAAAGATTTTATATGGATAAAGCACATCCATTAAACATTCCAATGCAAGTTCGTTCACTAGATGTGAAAAAAGATATATTTTGACCTCGAGATGATAATGAAGAACTTCTTGGTCCAGAAGTACCATATCTTAGTACAATTGGTGCACTTATGTATCTTGTTAATAATACAAGACCAGATATCGCATTTTCAGTAAATTTATTGGCTAGATACAGTTCTTCTCCAACAAAAAGACATTGAAATGGAATTAAATATACTTCGTTATCTTCGAGGAACAATCGATATGGGTTTGTTTTATTCAAATAAATCAAATTTAACTTAGTTGGTTTTGCAGATTCAGGATAATTATCTGATCCACATAAAGCTAGGTCTCAAACAGATTATTTATTCACATGTGAAGGAACTGTTATATCATGGCGATCAGTGAAACATACCATAACAACTTCCTCAAATCATGCTGAAATTTTTGCATTACACGAGGCGAGTCGAGAATGTATATGGCCAAGATCAATGACTCAGCATATTCGTGGAATATGCGGCTTGTATTCTAGTAAAAATCTTTCAACGACACTATACGAAGATAACACGGCATGTATAGCTCAAATCAAAGGAGGTTATATTAAAGTTGATAGAACAAACATATTTCACCAAACATTTTCTACACTAATGATCTTGAAGAAAATTGCGACATCACAGTACAACAAATTTGTTCAAACGACAATCTGGTTGACTTGTTTACAAAATCATTACCTATCTCAATCTTTGAAAAATTGACGCACAACATTGGAATTCGACAACTCAAAGATCTCACGTGATGTTTCTATGAGGGGGAGTGAATTGTATATATATAAAAATGTCTAAGTTATATGAAATATGTATTTTTTTTTTCCTTCACTAGGACTTTTTTTTCCCATTGAATTTTTTCCAAGGTTTTAATGAAGCATATTTCATATATGTAATGAGCATCTAAATGGGAATATTATAAATATTACAAATAATATAGATGCCTCATTATAAACGTTTAGTGTCCAAAATGTCATGTGACATTTTCAAGGTAAGAAGTGTACAAATTATCAGTTTTTAATACAAAATTAACCTGAGTATAGACAAGTTAATCATGAAATTAGCCAGAAAATAATATGGAAAAATAAAATTGTTTGGTGTACAGATTACCATTGCAAAAAAAGAAAAGAAAAAGACGCACCATAAAATTAATTAGACAAGTTTGGAAGGAACACCATAACCAATTCATAATTCTACATTTAATCAAACAAAATTACCAAGAATTATGGAGCGTTACATATCATATTCCTTAAAAAAAAAGGAATCAAATACGGAAATCTTGCTCTGATTCTCTGCTGTTTTGTTGTGAGATGAGTGGTTCATAAAATCTAGTTAAAACAAAAATTCATCTAGCTGCCTGAGCCTGTGCATGCTCAAGAAGTTGAGTGACTAACTTGTAAGTACGCCCGGATAATGATTTGGTGTGGTCTATCAGTTCTTCATATCTGAAACAAAATACACCACATTCATTTTAAAAAACGGAGCTAATCATTTCGAGAAAATGCATTCTACCTCTAACTTTAGGGAATTTTAAGGTTACTTGAGATTTCTTTTTTTTATCAATGAAAAGTGTATGAATCTAATAGAGACAGTTTATAAAGTTTCCCTCTGGCCTCTGGTAGAAGACAACGTTCATGGACCCAACTTAACATTTCAAATATAAAGCACCATGAGGGTTGACAAACGATTTTGTTGATGTAAAAATCTACATGAAGTAAATAAACTTACACGTTGGGCTGGTTTGGTTCCATTATAACTGTTCCTGTCTTGGAATCAATCTTCGCATCGAGCTTTGAGGTCCGAACAAGATTAACAATCCACCTCTCAGCTTCCTCGTAATTTAAGTTCAACTTTTCGGCAAGGACACTGCCACAAGTTACCACCACATCATTTACAATAACAATATGAAAAAAAGATAACTCACAATGACAATACAATCAAGGGATAACTAGATATACAAAGTTCTCAGAAAATATATCTAGATATACTAGCATCGTCATTTGATAATTATCACAAAGTTCTCAGAAAATATATCTAGATATACTAGCATGTTCTTTCCTCAAAGGCAAAGTCAATGCAATCAGACTCTTTACCCTTCAAAATCTTGCATGATATACTTTTCTCAACATACATAAGCAAACAGTGGCATAATGCACCCAAAGATAGAGAAATGAGTATATATAATAAATTCAAAGAGAGAATGTGTAAGTACGTACTTCATATCAATGCGCTGATGTATTCTGCAGTAAGTCTCAAAGATGAAAAGGCGAGCATTTTCCAAAAACTCATCTCTCAAAGGAACGGTAGAAAGGTTGCCTTCTTCAAGCCTCTTTCCTAGGAAAGGGTCATTCAATATAACCTACGTGGAGGAAAAGTAGTTAATTATGACTTGCAAGCACAACAGAGTCCAAAAATGGACTACATTTATTGTTCACTACCAGCTAAAATACATCTTAATAACCAAACCATTCAAACAGATGTCAACCCCAACATCAAAAACAGAACAAAAGAGCACCATTGAAAATGAGCATATAACTGTCTGATTAGTAGTTCCTAGTGAAAAAGAGAGAAGCAGGCAACTTACTTCTTCACACTCTCTCATCTTCTTTTGTGCCCCGTCAAAATCATAATTGACATAGACACAAGTCAAAAACTCTGTGATGGGATCCTTATAGGAATTCTGTTCTTGCTGAATAACCTTGATAAAATCTTTGAATTGTGGCCTCCGCCTTTTGTTCACAATGAAGGCAGTAGCCAAATAGCGTAAAAGATGTGGAGCATTGGTTTGAATGGCATTTAAATACCTGCAGAATAATACATACAACCTCAATATAACATGGACAAATCTGAATTTACTCATCTATTGAGGTGAGAGACCAACAATACTTCACCCAAAAACACCCCGTCAAAACCCTCCACTAGCTCTAATACCATTATTAGGTTCTTAAGCACCTTGGAGAACTACACCCCAAAAGCCAGCTATTGAGGTGAGAGAGCCAAGTCACCTAAGTACCGCATTGGTCATCCCCTTCTAACCAATGTCGAACAAAGGTAGCTCATACTACGTTGGTTCCTAACTGGATCATCCTTGATCCTCTATTCTTAACTCATCTCACAACTTTCTTTTCATGTTTTCCTGTTAACAGGATTTAACTCATCTCCACATGCCTAGAAAATACCTTTACTAAAAACAACATAGAACACTGCCTTCTCATTAAAACAGCAGGAAAACATGATGATGGTGAGGACAAAAGGGACACATTGTTCTTAAAGAAATGCTTCTACATAATTGAACAGCTGAGAATTAGCTTACTAACACGTGAAACTTGGAAGAGCACGTTATTAGGAACTAATGTAGTTATGGGATGACTTTGTCCCACATTGGTTAGACTGGGATGACCAATGTAGTACTTAAGTGGCTTGGCTCTCCCACCCTAATAGTTAGCTTAAGGGGTGTGGTTCTCCAAGGTGCTTAAGTACCCAATACACATCTCCATATAATATAAGTAAATGTAAAACCTAGTGAAAACAAGCAAGGTTTAGTAGACTTACTTATCTTGATTAAACAGGTCTATGATCTGTGTTCTCCCATTGTCGTGATTGAAAAATATGAAGAGACTCCAATGCATCAACCATATTCTGCTTTGCACTTGATTCATAGGTGATGAAAAATTCTTAAATAGACATTACAAGAAAAAAGTCAGCAGGGTGATGGCATATTACTGTACTCAAAAAAAGAAGAAGCTAGAGTCAGGTCACACCACCTTAGAGTCAATAATTTCCTTCAAACGATTAAGCTCTTCAACAGCAATATCCCAGTTCTGCATTAATACTTCAGCTGCCAATTTTCCCCAAAGAGCACTGAGGCTCCTTTCACTGTTTGTGCATAAGGCTCTGTACTGATAGAGATAGTCAGCAGCACCAGAGTAGTTCCCACACTCAAATTGAAATTTGGCATATTGATACAATGCTTCTATTTGATCTGGACCAATCTGGAATTGGTGTTTCGTGCCAACAAGTGATATCAATAATTACGGTCAATATTAGACGGAAAATAAAAGAAACCCCAAATGAATCAAACATTATAAGGATTTCATGTAAAAGGAGCAAAGAAACTATTGAAAAAAAAAACTGTTCAAACCAAGAAAGTAGAGTTGTTTATTGGAGATAAAAATTCTACAAAAATTGGCAATATCAAATGCAAAAAGACCATAAACTCAACCTGATAACGATCATTAAGCATTTGAAGATTGTACTGCTTATCAGCCCTCAGTTCCTGAACCGCAGCCGGATTCTGCAAAAAAGAAACAAGTGGTGCTGCAGACTCCTCCAAAGCCTTTAGCCTCGCCACCACTTCCGCCCTTCTGTCCACCATATCTAGATCAATTCCATCACAAACTTAGACCCAAAATACACGAATATCAAAATCCAGCAATAAAAAATCAAAACAAAGAACTACGCATGCCTTGCGGAACATCTTCAGTGTGGTAGAGTGACTTGTGGATGTCCATGGCGTAATCAACCATGTTCGTCTTATTGAGAAGCTCGATCTTGGCCTTGAGGATCTGCTCATCGGGGTAAAGCTGTCTCTCTTGAAGGAACTCAAGGAGAGGGAAGACAAGATGACGGTCCAGATTCGGCGCGATTCGTGGAGTTAGATCGTAATCCGCCATTGTAGTATAGCTTGTGCTTGATTATTGTGGATACAGAGAGAAGAGGGCTTTGAGAAGGAAGGAGGATAAAAACCCTAATCGGCTACACGAAGAAGGCTGTCTATATTTTTAGGTTTTGGGCATTATTCTTTTTTCTAATATCCATATTACCCTTACACTTTTCAGAAATACTATTTTGACCCCTATCTCAATTTGTAATTATCCTTTTTAAAAGACGATTTGAATTTGTCCCCTATCTCAATTTGTAGTTTTTTTTTAAGGAGAAATGAGGCATTTGAAACCGGGTCTATCTTAAAACTATAAGAATCATGTCTTGCTTCAGTAAATATTATTTCGTAGTTTCTAATAGCTACAATTAACATTATTTCAAAACTCTCATTTGCTATCTTATTTACTATTTTGCTATAAATTTTATTATTTTACATTCATCATTTTTATTATTTGTGTCTTATTAATGGTCATCACAAAATTGAGTCGTACCTGAAACTCTTTCCTCTTAAATTTAAATGGATGCCCTTCATCATTTGTAGGACTTAAAGGTCTACATGGTATAAAGACATGTTTGCCATTATGTTAATCCTACCGTTATTTCAACAAAAATAACATGTTTTCTCAAGTCCGGACACACCATTCTTATTCCATTACAAATACCATTTGATGGGTCCAAATTTCTAAGAAGCTTTAGAGGACAATTTTTCTTTAAAATAAGTTTATGTGGTGGAAGTCCATTTGGTACTGTGGAATTTAGAAAATCCTATTTGTAGTAATTATTTGTATCAGCAATCGCTTCATCAAAACTGATGAATACGTTGTCTTCTCCATGAAAGAGTTCTATCATTTGTGCATTTATATGATCAACATTTTCATTTGTAGTTGAGATAATTGGGTGACGTATTCTGGAGATCTTGCCTTTTCACCTATCTGGAAAAGCAAAATTAATCAAATGAAGTTCCACCAACGTTTTATCCTTGCTTCTTATTACCATGTTTCTTGGAATGGAAATCAAATCTTCTTTAACAAATGTTTCAGTCCCATTTTCAATTCTAAGCAGGTACTCTGTAAATTCATTGTCATCTAAAGTTTTCATATTTTTTGACAATTTAAGTTTCTCCATTTTTCCCATAAGTACGATCTGACCAAACTTTGAGCTACAGTTTGTTGTCTTGTTCCTCGTGGGACAACTGGTAAAACTTGTCGAAAGACACCTCCAAAAACAAACACTCTTTCTCCAAATGGTTGATTCATATCCATAGTATCTCTAAAACTTTTATCAATAGTTTCAATAGTATACCTCTTTTTCATCGATGTTTCGTCCTAAATAATAATTTTTGCCTATCAAATTAATTTTTCAATAGTATACCTCTCGGTCTATCAAAAAACAACAAACGTGATTTGTTGTCATATATTCTTTTCATTATAACATCATCATATGCAAACTTTTGTTCTTCATTCAAATTAGATAATGCTCGAACATCTTCATCCAATACTTGAACTAATTTTTTTATCAATTATATCTTTGTGCAACCAATTTTGGATCAAATAACAAATTGCTCGTCTTTGACTAGTCATACATTTGATGTCATTTCATGTTACTTCAAGAAATGTTCTTATGTCAGTCAATATGCCCTAAATTTGAACTTCCAATGACTTGTTATTTTCTTGATGATAATCTTTAGACGTTATATTGAAGTATCTTTCCCACAAATTTCTAACATCAGTAGGTTCACAACGTGCTAGCAATGTTGCAAAAAGTCTTCGAAATGTGCGAGGCATCTGTAATGTGGTTGTTGCATCTAAACACTTGATTATACTTTAATCAGACTCAAAAAGACCTCATTATGTTGTTGTCTCGTTAAATAATGAATATTTTTTCCCAGGTACAGTTAAGACTGAAAAGATATTAATCGTTTCACATAATTTAATAACAATTGTAAATAATACATTTCTCCTTTAGTTGGATTTGCACCTACAATTCGTGTTATATAATTGCTATTTTTTTCTTTTTGTCAATATTCGAGTATGTTTGTTTCATATACAATATTTTGGTAAATTCTTTATCAAAACATATTCTTGCTTCTTCACATTTCTTGCATAATTCAGAATATTCAGTCGACATTATTCATGAAACGTGATCTCATTAGATAACTTTTTCCAAATTTTGGTTTTTTCACTATGATACCATTTGATTATTGGAAAGGTGGAGTTGCAAATTTATGACTGCAAGAGAGATTTCATGTAACCTAAAGTCATAAATTCTCCATATTGACTCTTGTGCACATACCCCCATTTTGCATCTTGAAATTCCATCAACTCATTGATAGTTTTTCTATCCTCATCATCATCAAATATGTAAACAACAGCTCGATCATGATTTTTGTAGATATATTTGGGTAAGTAAGACAACCTTCAGCCCCGAACATATTTCAACATTGATACGACAATTATATCTTAAAAGTAAATACGGATTATAAGGAACCACCCGTCTATTATTGTAACTTGTCTTCCTCACTTTTTTCTTTAATTTCATAAAAAAGGAAAATTATTAGATCTAAATATTTATAACTATCGTATATATCTATGTGTTTTTTATAGTATACGCTAAATTTGAAGCAATAATCGATCTTCTATCATATTGAATACAATTTTAATAGTACTTACAAAAGAAGACTACAAATTTAACTAAAAGAAATACTGAAAACTAAAATTATTAATTCATATTTCAACAAAAAAAAATGTTTACGAAAATATTTACAACTATTTTTTCCTTAATATTATTTTTTTAATTGATAGTTTTATTTTTATTTAAAGTAATTGATAAATTTGATTTATTTCATAATTATTACATGAGTATCCACAACACAAGCACCCCTCCCCACATCAATTAATTTAAAATCAAGTGTTTCGTAATACGAATATTAATTTAAAATTCTACTTTCCAAAATTTATTTGTTAATTTATGGTTTTAATTTATACAAATAATTCATTTCTTTCCAATTTTTATTCTCCCATTTTCTAAAATTCATAAATTGATTTGATGAAAAATGAAAATGGTATTTTAAATTTACCTATTTTATTGTATTTGTATATTAATTATTTTAATTAATGTTAATTTTAAATCTATCTTCATAACACCAAATGAAGAAACGCATTCAATTAATAAAATATTGTTTTTTTCCTTTTTCTTCCCCCAAGCATTTATCAATTACTAACGTTTCAATAAAACCAAAAATTTTGAAAAATCTATACGCCACGTGTCAATGTGTAAAATTCAATATTTTCAGTTTTTTTTTTTGGTACTAATAAATTTGGTTTTATGTTTTGATATTGGTTGAATTCTAATTTTTGTACTTTTAATAAATCTCAAATTTAATTATTTTAAATTAATTTTTATTGAAATAAATCAAATTAAAAGGAAGACTAAATTTAAAATTTATGGAGATTATAAGGATAAAAATAAAAATTTATTTTTCCTAATTTTAAAAGTAAGAGGACCGAAATTATATTATAACAAATAAATAAATAAATAAAAATGATTCTTTTTTTTGTAGAAAAAGATATTAATTATTGTAGGTATATAAAGAATTGTGCCTATGTTGTGTAAACAAAGGGTATAAATATATAGAAAGTAAATAGAAAAGAAAAATACAGAATTTGGGGAATAGGGGAGTTGCAAAGGCAGCCATGGCCTTCTTCATCATCTTCATCTTCTTCTTCAAAAATTACAGACCCAATTTCCTTTTTCTCTTTCCTGTTTTATTCATTCTTTCTTCATCTTCTCTCTCTTCCTTCGCATCTGAATCTGAAGTAGGTATGCTTTACTTTCCAAAAAAAATAGTATTCAATCTGAAATTTACACGTTTTCATGTAGTTTTTTCATGTAGATTTGACATAGTTTTGTAGTTTTTTCTCGTACATAACCATGTAAAACTATCGATCACATTGCGACGGATCAATTCTCATTTGGAGTTTTTATTATTATTTTTTAGTTTTTTGTTATAGAAGAATTCTTCTGGTTTTGTTCTTTTATCTGTAAAGCTGTTACTTGGGGAATGGAGAAAGCATTGTGTTTGAGTGAGACTTAATTTTGTTTGAAAAAAAAAAAGAAAGAAAGAAAAACTTTAAGCCCACAAGTGAGGGGTACCTTCACTTATAACTTTAAGGTTTTGGGATCAATCGCTGATTTAAGAAAAACAAAATTGTTATAAAAAACGAGTATTATGAAACAGAACCAGCTCTAGGTGAAAAACAAAATTGTTATAAAAAAACGAGTATTATGAAACAGAACCAGCTCTAGGTCTGATTTAGGGTTTAGAATGAATTAAACCATTATTATTATTTGTTTTTGTTGATGATATATATATATATATATATATATATATATATATATATATAAATAAATAAAAGAAAGAGTCCACGTACGACGCTTGCTGAGGGAGCAGGCGCGGTCAAAGTGGAGGAGGGCAGAACGCGTGGGCGCGTGGGAGTGAGCGCATGGCAGGTCCGCGTGCATCTCTTCTGCCTCGGTCAGCGTGCGCAGATCATGGCCTTCTCCCTCTAATTTTAGCC
>JBBPDJ010000023.1:17311292-17340547 GCA_037974625.1 Cucumis cinereus
CTTCACACAAGAAAAAATTATTTCCAATTCATTTTTTATTTAAATTACTTTGTCCTTCCGAGCATTTGTCTTTCCAACAAAGTGTCAGTTTTCGATCGGTCTGTTTTATCCTGGAAACGCCGTGGCAAGATTATACTGTTTTCACAATTGAGCAGAGCCGCGAAACGTCTTAAAGAAAGCGAGATCCCCGACTCAGCCAACCACACTAATTTATTTTTGTTTTGCAGCTATTTGATTTCTTCTGTTCCATTTCCACCGACGGTATTTTCCAACAGTTTTTGTAAGAAAGATGGTTGGAAATATATAGGTGATGAATCTCCATTCAGTTACAATGAGGGAAATGGAAATGGACAAAAAGAATGGGGAAAGCTAAAAGCAGATTGGAAATCCTGTGTGAAAGGGAAGTATCAGTCTCCTTTTAATATTGTTGAAGAAGATGTTCAAGTTCTTCCTAGCCTTGGAAAACTTAGAAAGGATTACAATCCTGCTCCCGCTATCGTCAAGAATCGAGGACACGACCTTCTGATAATATTCGTTCCATCATTCATTATGTCCTTTGTTTTCATATCATCGTATACTACTACTTTTACTATCGTATGTTTGAGAATGACTTTGAAAGTAATATTTTATGATGAAATATTTTTCCTACTAATATGTTTATCGTATTACCTTTCTTTTGGCTTTGAACAATTATAATGAAACTTTGATTGATAATTATTTTGTTTTTTTTCACGAAGACATGTTTTAATTATGTCTGTTTAAAAGAAAAAAAAATTGTCTATTTACTAACATTGTTGTATTCTAATCTCCTACCATGGTTGTTTCTTAAATTTGGCCTAAAAAATTGAAAACCACAGAAAAAAAAAAATTTAAAAAAATTACAAATTTGATCTATGGTTTGATAAAGTTAGAATTTAATTTGTTCTTGTGGCTAAAATTTTTTTATAAATAGTTCTTACGGTTTGGTAAACTCATCGTAAATAATTCCAACCATAGGGACTATTTAGGAGGATTTTTAAAACTATAGAGAAACTAAGAACCCGTTTGGTAACGTTCCTGTTTATTGTTTCTGTTTCTAATTTTTTAAGAAACGGATGTGTTTGATAACGTTTTAGGGTTTAGGGTTTAGGGTTTAGGGTTTCTTGATAATGTTTCTTGTTTGATAATGTTTCTTGTTTGATAATGTTTCTTGTTCCCAAAATTTGAGAAACGTTTCTATAATTATTAGAAATTTGTGGGAACAAAAAAAAAAGGTTTCTCATGTTCCGTTTCTCTTTTTTCTTCCTCTGCTTTCTCTACAAATCTCTCTCCAAATCTTTATTCCTCTTAATCTAGGGTACACAAGTAATTTTTTCCTTCAAATCTTCCTATTACTTTTAAGCACTCATAATAATGTTCTTCCTCTTACAAGTTATGTGTTTGAATCCTACTTTCTGCAATTTTTTTAATATTTATTCTGAAGAACTTGTTTCAACATTTCTTTATTTTTCTTTTTTCTTTATTAATTTTTTAATTATATTTAAAATTTAAAATTTTCTTATATTTAAATTTATATAATATTTTAATTTTTAATATGTATATTAATTCTTTTATATTTCAAATTTCAACTTCCAAGATCAACATTTATTTTTATACTTGTGTCCGTGTTTTATAATTTTTTTATTAATTTTTTAGAGGTTTTTTCAAATATAGAAAGAAAAAAAATAAACTATTTACACTTTATAGAAAAAAAACCACTAAAAGACAAAAATCGATTACAAATTATTTTTCTATGAAATTTAAATATTTTGTCAATTTTTCTATTTTTGATAATTTCCCATTTTTATTTACAAAATAATTTTGTTAGATTTATATTTTATTTTAATTTTAATTTTAAATCTATCAATATTTAGATTTATATCTTATTTTAATTTTCAATATGCATATTAATTTTTTTATATTTCAATTTTTCAATATTAATTTTTGCAATATGCGTGTTTATATATTATTTTAATTATATAATCTGAAATCTAGCTGAATTTTTTTTAGAGAAAATCGAGTAGAATTTTATAACATATAAATGTTTCTGACTAACACATTCATTTAGCTTAACTTTAATATTTTAAAACCACGGTATTTACATAATTATATAATTAAGTTGGATTCGACTCAATATCATTTAACTTGAGTTAGAGATGATAGTGACAATCCAATTTAGACAACATATAAAAGATGTGGTACAACTTCGTTATTATATTTTAGTTGTCATCAAGACTTTCTTGTATTAGATAACATAATCTTTCGATAAAATACTTTTTTATGTTTAATGTACGACACACGCACATAGATGTATATATATATTGTTGAAAAAAAACAAGAAACAAGAAATAATTATCAAACATATTTATGTTTCTGTGTCTTTTTTTTTCAAGAAACAAGAAACAAGAATAGTTATCAAACATGATCTCGTTTCTTGTTCTCAAAATGGAAGAAACAAGAAACGAGAAACAAAGAACAGGAAACGAGAACGTTACCAAACGGGCCCTAAATTTTTATTTTAAATGTCTTCAAATTAAAAAGATATATTTTAAGAACTTTGTTTTTTAGGGTCATTTTTAAATATAGCAAAATGGACCAAAATATTTACAAAATATAGCAAAATTTCAGATTTTATTAATAATAGACACTGTCTATCATTCATAGAATCTGAAAGTTTGTAATATTTTATATCTTTCACCCAATTTTTCAACATTGGGTGAAAGATATAAACTTTAATTTTCTCCAATGAGCAAATTGTGAAAGTCACTCACAAAGTATTGTACGATTGTTGCAATAACACTCTAAAACTTTGAATTTTAAACTTATACAAGTGTTAAATTGATTCTCAAAATTACAGTTCAATTTTTATAATTTGAGACCCGATTTCTATAACTATTGTAAGTTTGAGAGTCAATTTTAATATTTATAGACGTTTAAAGGTCTAATTTTTGTAATTAAAAATTTAATAGTGTAATTGCAAATTTAGAACTACTACCCTATTTTATTTACTTATTTATTTATTTGGGTAATAATTTGCTCTGAAAAAATAATTTTTAAATTAAAAAAAGGTTACATGTAAATTAAGTCAAACATGTGTGTTTTTTGAGTGAATTATTTTTCCCCTAATTTTTTAAAATAATAATTTTTGTATAGATAAGGTGGGAAAAAGATGGTGGAAAAATTAGAGTCAATGGGACTAAATACAAACGTTAAAAGGATAAAAGTGTAATATTTTGAAATGGAAGGTCGAGGAATAGGGATAGTGAATCCAGGAGACATCAAGTTTGGAGGCAGAAAGTATTACAGATACATTGGTTCTCTCACTGTTTCTCCCTGCACTGAAGGTGTCATTTGGACTGTACACAACAAGGTTTCTTTCTTTTCCATTCATTTCCACCCCCATTTCATAAACATTCATTTTCTGTTTTTTGTTTTTTTAAAAATGACGTTTATAAATACTTTTCTTTTTTTTTTTTTTTTTTTTGAAAAAACCCCCTAAAACTTGGGGCTTTTTAATATTTATTTTTTCTTAAACATTAAAGGTTTTTAACAATTTAATTCTTAAATTTGTGACAATTCAGATAAATTTATAAGTTCCTATTGTATTTAGAAATTTCAACGATATTTTATAATATAGGACTGCATCTTTACGAAAACTAAAACATGAGATTATATTATTTACATAAAATTAGTACAATATATTAAGTTGGTATTATGAAAGTTTAAGATTCAAATATGACTTTTTAACCAAAGTTAATCTTATTTATTATTTATGTAATTTTGTTTTTAAGAAATTTTTGTAGCTAAACTTCTAAAATTAGAGGCCCTTTTGACAATAACACACCTTTGTGTTTTAGTACTAAAGTTTGAATTTTATGGTAGTTTATAACACTTATTTCTAATTTAACATTTTTTATTTTATAAAATTAAAAAAAAAATAGCTAAATTTTAAAAACTAAAAAGAAAGTAAATTTGAAGATCTAGAAATATATATATAATTTAAACTAATTATTTGGGTGTTGTAGGTGAGAACAGCTTCAAGGGAACAAGTGAGAGCTTTGAAGAATGCTATTCATGATGTCACTGCTTTCCTTTAGTGTAGATTTTTTAAATACAAAAATTATTTTATAAAGATTAAAACATTATTTTTTTTATTTAAATTTTGAGGACCTCGTACTTTTAATAAATCCTAAAATTAGTATTACTGTTAGTTTATTATTAATTCTTGTGAAAAAAGAAAAAAAAAATTCTTAACTTTCCATATTAATTTTGAAATAATATCTACATTGTGGGAAAATTATTACTTTTCTTTTACCATGATTAAATAAAAATTAACTTAGAGCAAGTATTAAATTTAAGGGAAAATACGATGAGTAAATTAAAAATTAGAAAATAAAAATATCAGAATAAAATTACTTTACGTAGTTTAATATGGATTGGAGACGAAAATGATATTTTACTATTTTTATGAACTATTCTATTTTACATATTAAAATAAAACTATTCTCTCTTCATTTTAAAATTTTGTTTGAAAATATATAATTTATTTTGGGTATTAAATTAATTATTTTCAATCTTTTGTGTTGCATGTTTCACTATTTAGGGTTTGAAGAAAAATGCAAGGCCAACACAAGCATTAGATGGAAGAAGGATTCAATTTTATACTCCACATAAGTGAATGCTTCTATTTGTTTTATTTTATTCTATTTTATTTTATTTTATTTTATTTATTATTATGTGTTTTAAACACAGAGCCCATTGGAAATTAAATAAAGTCATTAAAAAAAATGTTCAATGTTGAATGTGTTTATATTCAATAAATTATCTTAAATATTACATAACTAGGTGTTGTATGGTTCTCATTGTTTGTAAATTTGTACATGAATAGTTTATTCAATAAAATCATGAGTTATTTTGTTTATTTGCGTCAATTCAATCCAATAAACTAAAATTTGAGGTTATTTTATGTAAACTTAAACATATATGTGGTTGACATACAAAGATGAATTATTTTTAAGTAATAACCAAAATGTTTGTAATATAGGGATAAAGTTGTGTGTCTTATCTTGATACACTACTGATACGATTCACTTTTGTAATTGTTATAAGAGTTGTAAAAAATTACAAATGATCGCATCCTAATCATTCATGTAGAGACATGCGAGTGAGGGTATTCTATGCAAAGAGGTTGCATAAGATTAGATCATGAAATGTCAAATTTCTCTTTATAACACCATTAATTGAAAAGAGAAACATTTTAATTGGATGACCATAGGTGACTTGACCTTAATCTTGAGTGTATTGTGAACTCGGGTGTATGACGTGATCATTTGATCTGTATGGGTGAGAGTTGCCAGTTTTGCAAACTCAACAAGAGACATCAATCTCTCACTGGCATGAGAAGGGTTAGTTTGCATGAACTCTCTGTTCGTTAAAGGGATTAGTGGTATTTAAGGAGTTGCATGTAACTACATAGGTAAAATGGTAATTTGATCCCTTGTAGTTACGAAGAATTGTGAAGGATAGACTCACTGTTGATTGATTATATTTGATTACATCTGTGGACACAAAAGAATATCTATGCAATTGTAGGTCTTTAGTGGAATGACCTACATGTAATGAATGTTGATTAATTTTAATTAAAATAGTTTAATTAATTAATGTCATATCATTAGATCTTCTAATTTGTAGGACTGTTGGGTTCTCTTGTTAGCTCATTAAGGTTAAATAAGGTCATCAAGAGCTTAGCTCAATTAACAAATGTATGTAGTTGAGAACCATAAGGCCTCGAATTCAAATCCCCACATGTTTGTATTTAAAAAACCTTTCCAAAGAAAAAGTTAAATAAGAATCAATTGATTTAGACTTAATTTGAACTGTACAAATTAAATAAGAGAATTAATTGCATATGATACAATTAATATAATGTACATAGATACATTATAATACTTTATATTATAAAAGAGATAAACATTTGAATAAAAGTATAGGTTAAAATTAATATGAATGAGATTCATATTAGAACTATATATTATGTTAGAAAACATTATTTGAACTTTATTCAAATTAAATTAAATATGAAATAATTATTGTAAATGACAAATCTGTTGAAAATATTTACAAAGTACGATAAAATTACAGATTCTATTAGGGTTGGATATGAAACTTTGTTCTATTTTGGTTGATTTTGTTATCTTTGAAAATTCTGCTTAAATATGTGATATTTAGTTGGATAATTAATTAATTGTTTATTAAACTATATATATATATATATATATATATACTAAATATGATTTATAATTAAAAATAAAATTATGAATTTGAATATAATAATAATAATAATAATAATAAAAGAATAATTTCCATTAGGAGTAATTAATTATAGAGGATTGAGGGAGTCTCAATAAATCTCTCACATTTAAACATTTCTATGTTTCTCAACTATGAAAGATGAATAATGTGATTCAGCCATTACCCTAGAGAGGGTGTGGAAATGTATGAGAAGATGAGTGTAGTCTACTCTTGATTATAAGGTTAAGTTACAAATGTAGTGATTTTACTTTGAAACACATCTCAAATCTAGTTTACTACTTATCACATTTCCTCTTCCTCATACATTGCTTTATCCAAACAAATCAAACTCCAAAACTCCATCTCTCTCCACTGGGTCATCACAAGAGATGCTGGTGTAACCAGTTGAAACCAAAACCATCAAATACATACAAAATCATTAGACAACCAAAATAATAAGGAATCATAGCTTAATCACTTTCAACCAATTCACCAATGATTCAACCGGCCTGCTATGATGTTTTGTTGTTTCATATTAACAAGGCAACCGCATCTGCAACGTTGAATCAAGCCAATCAATGACCTAACCACAATCGGCTCAATTATTTACCAACGAGCTTCAAAACAACCTAATACCAACAAAAATATTTGATTTCTTCTTTTGAAAATTGCAACTGCCAAACCCCAAACCATCAACCCAACTAAAATCATCAGTTTCCATCACCAACCTTGCAAGTACATAAACACTTCTGCATTCTTACAGGTAAATAGTACCAAATCAAATGACAATAAATCAAGACGTTCCATTCTTGTACATTTATTCAGAAAAAAAAAATAGAATAAATGAACCCTTAATCACTTGCAATTTAACTGTCCAAACTTCATCCACAATATTTATCATAAAAAGCAGAAGAGGATACATTATGTATATGATACAACGACCTAACTTTTACTGTCAAATGTCAAATCGGAAATCCAGGAGGGGAAACAGGTAAACAGTTGAGATATTCATATAACTATCATTGAATACTTAAGATAGCCAATTTATACAAAGAAAATAACTTATAACATTGATAAGGATGAGGCTACATTAATAGATTCTATCAAACATAACGGAAATCAAAAGGAAAAGCCAAAGAAAACTCAAGCTTTACACTGAACAGAGGCGCTCCAACGAAGGCTGAAAAACTCCTCAGGCAATGAGAAATGGTAAGACGGTCAACATGAAAGCCTCATAACTGAAGGTTGCAGAACCAGAGTATGTAGTGTCCTTCTCCTTGAATTTTTCAGTCAATCCCTGTAAAATATTACATCAAAATCACTTCAGTTTTAGTCTTTTCTTTCTCCCCTTGCAAACAAAATGTTTCTGGAATTCATAAAAATTGAAATGGTTCCGTTGCTGGAGAAATGAGTTAAACGTTCATACAAGGAGCTTAAACTATCAGTGTGTGAAAAATGGAAGGGAGAAAACACAAAAATAACAACAGCAATATCTCATAGTGAAATTGGATTATAAGTAACTACTTGGCAGCCCCAGAAGTCAAACTGGGTGTAGCAGATGTTCGGGGCATTCATAGGCATCAACATGGGTGTAACAGAATGAAGACAACTAGGAAAATGTGTACAACTATGCATCTAAAACTAATGTTAAAATCACTTTTGTCGTTTTTAATTTAAAATCATTAAGAAACATGCTTTTATTGATTCAAAACCATTATTGATGAAATGAAATTGCATGAACAAGTGTAAAATTAAATAACTAATTTTGAGTTACTAAAGGTTGTATTTCGAAGTAATTTTGAGTATGACAAAAGCGATTTTAACCATTTCCAAATCACTCCTAAGCACAGATTGCAAAATAAGCATTTGGCTTCAAAGATGATGCCATTGCCTTTAAACAGTACATGTTTCAATATACAAAAGACATGCAAACAAAAATAGTCAGAAACTCACCTTGACCGTAAGACAACACCTGCATTTGCAAAAAAAGAAAAAAAAAAAAAAAGAATAAGAACAGTGACTAATGAAAAGTGAAAACTTAACATTAAAGGATAACTCAAAACCTCTCATTATAAAAAGAGTACCACCATAAAATCAAGGGAAAAGAAAACAAACATACTCGATAAAATTATCGTATTCAATGGCCTTGCTTTTCCCACCACTTTTGTCAAACTTAGACACCAGCAAGTCCAAGACCATTGGTGAGACTGCAAAGCCCAAACTCAAAAGTGCTTCTCGCAACTCATTGGAATCAATTTTTCCACTTCTGTCTGAATCAAATCTCTCAAAAATACCCTGTAAAAGATTCAACAAATACACAGTTTAAACGAATTACACAAAATAATAATGTTGGCTAACATAATAACAAGTCTTCAACTTACCCTCCAGCTCTGAAGTCCATAAAACAGAGATATGAACTCCTTAGGTCCTGTTTTTCAGAAACAAAATGCCAAAGTCAATGTCAAAAGAGAAGGTATAAAACATGATTTGATTGAGGTCGCTCAAGGCCAAATGAATAAAAAATTAACGATAATAATATGGTTTGAACAGAATGAAGAATTAACAATTTAACTATAGCTCTAATTTGAAGCATAACGTCACTGTTTTGCATCATTTCAAAAAATACTTGCATAATGACGAGACTGTAATAACCAAAAAGCTTCTGAGTTTTGAAAAGTCAATAACTTTAGTCTTTAACCACAAGTTTGAAAATAGTGAAATTCGTGCAACCACCACGACTAATATGTCCAATTAGCAGGTTTGCAATTTGACCAGACAAATTTAAAATAAAACAGAAAATAACTTCACCAACTAACCCCAGGCAATAACACGGAGGTAATCCTTGAACAGATAGGATTAAAAAGAAAAAAGAAAAATAGAAAGTATATGGTATGAATGTGATGGAATCTTCTAGCAAGTTCTATACGAATATATGAGAATATGAATACCTCATAGTCATAGGTATGATTTGTGAACATCGTGAACTAATCAGCTAACAGTAACAAGAAATAATCATAATGACTAATGAGGCACATTGCAGTTCTCTGCAATTATATGTCAAATTAGCAGAGTTTCAACTGGAATTTATATGTACTCGTCTATTGAGTCGAAGATTAAAATCGTACTATTCTATGCAATTATATGAAATTTCTATGAAAAAGTTTTGACACATGACAATGAAAGGCCTTGTTCCAATCCGTTCAAGTTGAAATCAGACATTTATCTCTGTCAGTTTTTATTTCATTTTTCGATTAAAATCAGTTGAAACTAATAGTAGTAGATGCCCCTATCATGGCCGCCCCTGTCCCCATTAACCTAACTGTTTGTCTTTTTGTTCTATCTGGCCCCTCCAAATTCCTACAGATTCTCTCTTTCTTTTTACCATCATTCCTGTTGTTGATCTCAGAAACTTAAAGAAAACCACAAGAAATTTCTTATTTCCGGAGAATAGAAAAATGCAATAGAGGGAAAAGTGAGATTACCGATCTTCCTGGTATTCGTGTTGGTGAAATGGTACATGAGAAGATGAACAGTTCTGATGCTAAATTTCTGATTATACGATGACAGAACACCTTGCAACTCCTTATCATCAATAAACCCACTCCCATCCTGATCGGCTACTTGAAAGCAAGCAACGATGCTGGGATCAGTACCAGGCGGAAAAGCCGATGGCAAGAGTGAAGCAAAAGGGCTTCCATAAGCAGAAGGTGGTGGATAACTATGGCCACCACCGGTTGCTCCACCGTAAGACTGATGACCACCACTGGGAGGGCCGTAAGACTGATTAGGCTTGTCCTTGGGGGGTTTTTCGCCCTGAGCTGACCCGTACGGTGCGGACGGTGCGCCATAAGGCGCGGCCACCGGAGCGTACGGCTGCTGAGACTGGGACTGTTGATGTCCGTAGGGTGAAGAATTGTAAGGCTGAGCGGTGGGCGGTGGAGCTCCGTAGCCACCGGTGCCGCCGTAGCCGTAACCGTAACCATAGCCGGAAGGTTGATTTGGGTAACCTGACATTTTTCAGAAAAAAATTGAATTGGTGATAGAAAGTAGAGTAAATAATGTGATCTGAAAAGACTTGGAGGGGTTTATATAGGAATGGATTTGTGTGAAACTCGACCTCGACTTGAAGAATATTTACGGAAATGCCATGGCCTATCATTGTTGTTAAATTACCAATAAGGGCATGGTTTTTCATTTTCTTACTAAAAAGTATAAAATATTCTTAGACTTAGAATAGAAGAAATGGAATTTGTTTTTTCTTTGATTTGCTTTCAGACATGTATTTAGCTTGTTTCTTTCTTTCACAAGTTTTTTTATAATACATTATTATTAAAAGTGATTTTCTAATACATTATTATTAATTTGTATCCATCGTAAGTTTTCGGGCCATCTTTTATTTAAACTAATTACGTTTAGTGTTATTTACTTGTATTTTGTAATTATAGTGAACTATAAGATCTAACTTTAAATTTAGTATTAAAATGCAAATTCTAATTGAAAAATGAAAGGTGCTCATCTTAAGAGCGTTTGAAAATTACACATAATTCACTACATTTGTCGTTATTATTATTGTTACGGTAACAGCTAGAGAATTATGAATTTGTTACATTTACTATTATTATATATTATTACTATAATAGTAGGAGAATTAAGAATTCGTCGCATTTATTGTTACGTTCATCTTCATCTTTATCGTTATTGTTAACGGTAACAATAAGATAGTTGTAAAGGTAAATGTGAAAAGTTCATAATATTAAGTAAACACGATAAAACTTAAATCAATTATGTTTGCGATTTGGACTCACTATAATTAATCAGTAAATAGAATTTTATTACGATTACATCAACTTTGATTATGAGGATCTTAATTATATCAAATCACACCTAAAAATTTGATGATAAGTATGACATTCTTTTAGCCTAAACTTTGAAAATAAATTTTATTTACCAATTAATTTCATCCTTTCTGATGAAAGGATCAAAAATCTAGAGTACACTCCTAAGGTTTATTTTCACAAATTATATATGACAATGAGAAGAAACGTGAGATTCACCCCACGTTCCAAATAACTCCCACACGTGGGAGTTCATAATTGATTTTTAATTTAATAAATTAAATGAAACAATTATTAATAATTAATTAAATCTAATTTAATTAATAATTTTATTTACATCACATTTAAACAAACATATCTCATCTTACCTATAGTTTTAATTCAATAAATTAAATTGAATTATTAATTAATTAATTACCAAATTATATATCACATATTTAATTTAACTTATATTTGAATCATATTCAACCACATTTCTCTCATAACCTATAGTATTAATGTGTATCTAATACACATTAATTTTAATCTATATATTTAATATGAATCCAATTTATATTAAATTAATATTTGAACTCTTTCAAATATTAAATTCTCTCGTTAATTTTGAATCATATCCAAAAGTAAAGTTATATAGTAAAGTTTAATTAAAATATAAACTTTATATTCTAATGCATCCTCATAACATATATTAATTTCCTAAGTAAATTTGAATATTTCAAATTACATTCAAGACATAATAACCTTCTTACCGTTTATGAGTTAGGAATGAGATCTAATGGATCTACATATCAGAAGCTACAATAACATAAGATTAATTGGCTAAACTCATTAACCACATTAATCAATATTCGTTAATTGTGTGGACATTCCACTAAAGACTCACAAGTGAATTATTCTTACTGTAGATATATTTCTTTGTCCACGAAAATAGACCAATAACAACAAGTTAGTTCTTCACGAATGTCTGTAACATCAGCTAGGTAAAATTATCATTTTACCCCTAGGTAACTTCTTAGTCATTAAATATCAGTGCTCCTCTAACGAACAATCTATTTATTGTCAAACCAATAAACAGAAATCACTCTCATGTCATAGAGTGGGTAGACCATTTCTTCAAGTCTTGAAGACTTTATTTAAGAAAGCATTCATCTACTTACCCTAAAGTCTGAAATGAATGAATTTCATATTGTGTAATTATGTTTCAAACTCTTCACTTGGTCTTGTCCTCAAAATGGTAGGCTTATTGAATGAAAAATCTAGCAACTCTCACCCGTACAAATTAAAAGACGATCCCTTCAAACGGAAGTCCACAATACACTTATGATTAATATTAAGTAGACATGAAACTGAAATATAGATAGATATGGATATATGGGTAAAATTTGATATTTGAATTAATTAAGAAGGAAGAAAGGAGATTAATGTAATTTAGGTAATATGAAAGGACAAAAACGTGGATGGCAGGTTTTGATGCGCGTAAATGGATTTTGACTCAGACACGGCATGGCCACGTCATTCTAAATTTATTAATAATTAATAACATGAAGTCAACGGTTACAGGCTCCGCCTCCGCTGGCTGCTCTCTCTCTCTCTCCCTAATCCAACACAAAAGAAATAAAAATCCACCACTTGTGCTATTTCAATTTCATCATATTCATCATTTCCAAACAACAATAATATTATTTTTCCATTAAATTATATATCCTCCATCTTTCCTATACATTTCAATTACCTTATCCCCAAAATTATTTTTAAAAATAATTTTTATTTTTTATTTTTTATTCTACTAAAAAAACACGTCTACTTTCAATTTAAAATTTTAAAATTCGAATTCAAAATATAAAAGTTGTGTTTGGTTGTGAATTTAAAAATGTAATAGTATATCTTATGTTCATAATTTCTTTTCTAAAAACAAAATCTAAAAAAAAAACAACAATTTATTATTTTTTAAATGTGCTATTTCGAATGTTGTTTTAAAAAACGTGTATATCAAATATGTTTTGATTTTTTTTTTTTTTGCATTTTTTGTTTTTGAAAACATAAAGACAAAAATAAACCACACACCTAAGGAGACCTTAATTTTTTTCGTTTTTAAAATATTTCCTTTTAATTTTTCTCCAAAATCTACCTTTACAAAGTTTCTTTTTCTCTCCTTTTCTTTTCAAAATAAATACATTTTTGTAACTAAATTTTATAGTCTTTTAGTTTTTACTACAATTTCAATTTTAATTGGATCATTTACACTATAATATGTATGTTTTTCATTAAATAATTACTTTTCTATTTTCTTGTTAGTACTTATTAATCGATTTTAAAACTTATGAAAATTATAATTAATTAAGTTTTACTAGCTTTCACCTCATAATAATTTTCTATTAATTAATAAAAGTTTACGTTAATGATTGAGAATGAGAATTAAGTGTAGTTTTTTAAAACTAAAAACTAATTTAAATTAAAAAATTTAAAATAATTGTTAAAAATTGTGTTTTAAGAAAATCGATTGTACTATTAAGTAAATTAGTGTTTGGTAAATTTCAACTTTCAATATTTAAAAAGTGTTTGATATACAAATACTATATCGTTGTGTTTTACATATAATAACTAAATCAACCTACTATCAAAATTTGTAACTTTTTCATAATTTAAAATATTTAAATTATTATTTTAAACGCTATACTTTCTCCAAATTAATTGTGAAGTATTAAGGTTAAAGAAAAGAATCTTTAATTCTCTTTTTAAAAAATCAATATGGTAAGATGTAAAAATAATATTTTTGTTATATGAAAAATGATGCGAAGAAGATTCTATATAGTGCAAATCTTAATTTTGAAGAATAAATTGGAAATTGTAAATTTATTAAAAAAATGAAATTTAATTTTACAAAAATCTAAAAGCACCTCCGACACAAAAAAAAACTAATTCCAACTATATTAAAATCAACCTCAAAACGCCTTTTATTATCCTATATTAGATAAAGCGAGGGGTTGTGTTGAGAGTAATTTTGATATGGCTAAAATTACTTTTGTTATTGTCAAAATCACTTTTTTAAGGAATAATTATGTTTAACAAGAAAATAAAATTAATTTTTATAAAATATAAAAAATCACTATCAACTAATTTGTGAATTATCACTAGTCAAATGATTTTTTGTTTTGGAGATTGAGTGAGAAGCACCTCCAACAGTTTTCTCATGCTATTGAAATTTTGAAACACTTATATTACGACAAATGTAGGAAGAAATTTCAGTCCCAAAATCATTAAAAAGTTATTTAAAAAATAAATTAATAAAATTATATATTTATTATTATTTTTTAAAAAATAAATTTTCAAATGCAGAATAGTAGAATTATTGTAATTGGTAAAACTGTTACAAATATTTACAAAATATAACAGAATTTTTCAGATTTTTTCAATGATAGACACTTCATTGACAAAATACACAATTTTGCTATATTTTGATTTATTTAGCTATATTTGAAAATGATCCTATAAAATATTTTTTTTAGTAATTTGATAATTTTAAAATTAATTTTAAATATTTGAAAAAAATATATTATTGTTAACTCTAGTTGGGCTGTTGGACTTTTGGATTTTGTCAACGGGGTTGACCAGGTTGGATTTTAATGAAATATGAAAATAATAATAATATTTGGTTATTAATAATTAAAAAAAATGAAAAAGGAACAAATATTTGAAGATTTGAAGTCATTTTCGGGCATGGGATTCAATCTTTTTAGGAATTAAATTTTATGTAGTTAGGACAAAGAAGAATATATTCTCTATCGGATATTTATTTCAAACAATCATTTTCAAAATGTTATTGGAGGAATCACATTTTTTTTTTTTAACTTTTTATTATTTTTTATTATTTATATTTGAAAGCAAAGCATGTGTAATGAGAAGTCTTGTGTCATTTCTAAATTACGAAAATTAAATTACAAATTTAATTGACCAATTATAAGTTTTAAATTAATGACACCTCTCTTTATCATCATCATTGATATGGTTCCATCAAATTAAGCTCTCGATATATAATCATTTTATTTTTAGTTTTTAGTTTTTTATCTGTGAAAATTGTATCTATTTTCTCCCAACTTTTTACTATCTGCTTTATTCAACAATAAAAGTATATCAATGATAAATTATATTACAAATATTAGTCTATCACTTATAGTATATCATATTGTAAATATTAATCTATCATTGATGGATCATAAGAGTCTATTAGCGATAGAAGTTTATCGTTGATAGACTTTGCTATATTTGTTATTTTTTTAAAATGTTACTATACACTTGATTATTATCCCTAAAATTGTTACCCACTATAATTACCCTAGTTGAATTATTAGTCAAATTTCTACTTAAAAAACAAAAACAAGTATTTAAAAATTACGCCCTTTCAGTAACCATTTCTTTGTTTGTTTTGGTTTGTTAAAATTAAGCCTATAAACATCTTTTCAACCTTCGAACCTCTTGCATTGATATCTACTTTTACCCATATTTTTAAAAACTAAGTCAAAATTTCACTACAAGAAAAAAGGGATTTCCCAACGCATAAAAGAATCGTCGAAAGAGAGTTGGTCGAGAGAACACAGGAACTCCCCACTGCTATCGTAAAGCGTCAGGAGTAAGCACAAACACTCGACGACGTCCATAGGCCGTCAGGAGTTAGTTGATAACCACTTTTCACGAAGCTATCACCCAATGACTTTCGTAACGACATTAGGAGTTCTCACCTAACTCCTGACGTTGTTGGACACTATCGAAAGTGAGAATCTTTAAAAAAAAAATTGTAACGAACTCCTGAAGCCGTTTAGATAGTCGTCATTAGTTTAGCATTACTCCCGATGTAGTTTAAATAGTCGTCGTTGAGAGTTAGTTTTTATAAACTTATATGAATTTTCAGATCTCTTCTTTTGCCCAAGCCTTAGATCCCTTTTTGGAACACCGACGCTAAGTTCCCGACCATCTTCAACCCCACTGCTCTCAACACTTTGAAAATCTTCGGTGAGCCTCCACTGAGTTCGAAGAGAGAGGCTTTCTTCAAACTCTATTCTCCGATCCTTGTGGATGGAGTAAATAGGTAATTTTCATTATTTTGTTACTAATCTGATCTCAAATAATAATTTTGTAGAGTATTGAATTGAAAAAAAAATCGAGAAAATTATATATTGATTATCAACCAAAGAATTGGGTATCACATGTAACTCTGATCCACTTTGTTGGACATGAAAATCTCATCCTCAATCCAGGTTTTTTTTCTTAATTTATTTTTCTAATTTTCATAAATTAACATTTTAATATAAATCTGACTTTTTTTTTTGTGTGTGCAGATTCCCATAAGTGGTAAGCTTAGCACAATGATTTGGTTAGAAATTAATGGGAAGATAAGAACCAAAATGCTATCTCTAAACACAAAATATGGAGCATACCTTTTGTTCAAGATTTTTGAGAGAGCTTATGGATTGGAGACCCAATTCATGCATGTCAGTTTTCTAATGGCAGGCTTGCTTCAACATCGACTTCTTCGTCTTCACGATATGATTACAGTAGTCGAGCAGTATAAGTACTCGTTTCTTTATACCAGTTGATGTATTTAGGTTATAATGCTGGATTGTGAAACCCTAGCTATTTTGGTTAACACGTTGGAGAATTCTTGGTTTTTTATGGTTTGGATTTTTGTTTCCAGAAGCTTTTGTACTTAAGAGGGGGGACTTAAGAGGGGGGACTTAAGAGGGGGGGGGGGGGGGGATAAGAAACGAAAGGGAAAAAAGAGAATGAATTGCTACAAACTATCCACATGTCCCATGAAACTATAGTTCATTATACGATATTCCACAAAGCTAATGGAACAATGGAAGGAACTCACTTTTTTTCTCAACAAGCTTTCGTTTGCTTCTATTGCCAATGACACTCTCACCCTCATCTTCCTCTTCATCCAAACCCCACAAACCTGTATTCCCCCAATTTTTCCTTTAATCCCATCTCAAAATCCCCCAATTCCTCCTACGATTTACGATTTCACTCCTCGCTCATCTCCATTGACAAGAAAGTTGACCAAGAGGTTAGGTGAGAATCAAATTTTGCCACTACTATGGTTAGGTGAGTTTCTTTTCTACTCTTAGTAAAATGAATTACATTGTAATTCATTTAATTCATTTTTTATGTCTAACTCATCTTACTTTATTTTCTTTATGCTTTGTATTTGAATTACACAGTAATTCTTTTGTTTCTTTTATGATAATTTTTTTAAAAAAAATTTGTTAGGTTATTTGAATTACACTGTAATTCTTTTTTTCTTTTAGGATTATTTTTTTATTTTGTTAGGTTAGTTCAAACAAAATTTCTTCCATATAATCATTTTATACAAATAGTTTTTAGATTCAACATTTCTAATAATTCAAAAAATTTGTTTTTAGTTTTGATTTTAATTTTAAATTTATTAGTATTTTGAGAATCAAATCTTTTAGTTTGTTAGGAGGTTTTATCCAACAAAATTGTTGTGATTTTAAAAATAAGTAATTTTGCAATAAATTAATAGTAGGAAAATCTTAGTTGTTGTTATTTGAATTTGAATTAGTTAAGGGTATTTTGGTCCGTCGTTAATTTATAATTAATAATATTTAATTTATTTTACCATTTTTATAATTATTATTTTTTGCTATTTGTCAAAAGAAAATCTTAAATAATAATAATAATAATAATAATAATAATAATAATAATAATAATAATAATAATAATAATATATGGCCTTTTGCCCTTCACTTTATTTTTATATTTCCTTTATGCCCTTAGCTTCATTCTTTTCAATACTTAACAAATTTCTTAATCCTTTCCCCAAATAAAATTGATTCTAAACTTTCTCCTCAAAATAATTCAATTTTCAAAGAGTATAATATATTCTAATCTTAATTTTTCACAACTTAAGAAATATTTGTGTAAATAAAAGGAAAAATGAATAAAAGCTTACAACCACGTACAAAATAATAACCACTAAATATAACTTCATTGACTGGTTATGTTTCTATTTCAGTAGGATGATCTAGACAACTTAGTCTTAATTCTGAGTATATTATGAACTCTTGTTTGCAAGTAATTTTTCTTTGACTTGTTTGAGTGAGAGTGACTAGTTTGCGACTCAATAAGACTACAATTTTGGTACAAAACCAAGTGGAGAGCTGGAAACATAATATTATAAGATGGAATTCCTCCTTATTTACATAAAAAAACTAGATGAGTGTTATCTTAAATGATGATTCCAAGACTTGAACAAAGGGTCCTGCCTTCTCATTGGCCTGGAAGGGATTTGTGTTTAATGATTTGACCATAAAGATGTTGTTCATTAAAAGAACACTGATATTTGAGGATTTAAATGTAACCTAAGAGTAAAATGATAATTTGACCCAATTGGTATTAGGAATAGTCATGAAGAACTAATTTGCTGTTATTATTTTATATCCATAGATGCATAAAATATATTTGCAGTGAGAAACCTGCAACTATGCGTCTTTAGTGAAATGTATACATAATTAACGAATATTGATTAATGTGGTCAATGAGTTCAGACAGTTAATCTCATATGGTTGGAGCTTCTAATATGTAAGTCCGTTAGGTCCCCTTCCTAGCTCATAAAAGTTATTGAAGTTATTATATTTTGAATAGAATTTGAAATGTTCAAATTCACTTTAGGAAATAACATAATATATGGTGATACTTTATAATATAAATTTATATTTTAATTAAACTTTGTTATATAAATTTAATTTTGGATATGATTCAAAATTAATTTAGAAGATATATTAAATATTTGAAGAAGTTCAAATATCGATTTAATGTGAATTGGATTCAATTAAAACTATATGTTAAAATTAATGAGTATTAGATACACATAAAACTACAGGTTATGAGAGAAATACAAATGAATTTGGTTTATATGTGTTTAAATTAAATATATGATTTTTAATTTGATAATTAATTAACTGGAGAATTAATTAATGGTTTAATTTAATATAATATAATTAAATTTGATTTAGTAAAGTTAGTTGAATTAAAATATATGATACGTAAGAGATGTTAATTTAAGTATGATTTAAATAAAATTATTAATTTAAAATCAATGAAGTGTTAATATTTTGTCAATTTTGCTATTTTTTACAATTTTCCAATAATTATATATATATATATATATATATATGTATGTATGTATGTATGTATAATTAAAAAATTAAATTAAATTAGTTAACTTCCTTGATGTGGATTATCATCTCTCTCACGTAAATCAACCTGCAAAATAGAAAAGGGTGAGAAAAAAGAAAAAAATTTTAGATGAACACATAACACACTATCTGCCTTCTCTCAATTTTCTCTCTTCACATCAATTTCCATTTTTCTTTTTGGTTTCCACGAACCAAAACCTCAATATTAGAGAATAAGGAAGTTACTTTTTGGTGGTGTTCCAGTTTGTGATCGTTCAATCCCAAAGGAGAATTGTAGATGTTCAAAATGGCAAACGAAGTGAGTAATTTTTCTTTGTAGTTTATAATTTTCAAAGCATGCTTAGTTAATTCATACAATAGACTATTTTTAGAAATAATTATGTTTTGTATAATTATCAATGTATTGGTATTTCAATTTCTCAATTAATTTCAGTTTGGTCATCTGTTTTCTTCTGTTGCCAAAGTTACTAATGTGCATGCATATGTCATTTGTACCAGTTGTGGTTCTCGTGCAAACCTTACATATACATGACTTGGTTTAAATGGAAAGGAGGAAGATTAGAGGAATTTTTGCACGTTTGAAAATAGAGAGGAAAGAAGAGCCCAACTATGAATTCAAGAGAATTTCAGAAGTCATCATCACAACATTGTTAAGAATATTCATCGGGTCTTCACTGTGCTATCAAGCAACTTGAGAGGGGAGCACGCCTATAGCCCACTGCAGATTACTTTATTCATCTTCCTACCTTCTGTTTTCGATCATTTTTCTTTGTTTATCTTTAGTGTGTATTCATTCCCATATCATACTATTTTTCGGATTTAATATACATAATGATCTACATTCCATCCTCAATGTCAAACACGTTTACTTTTATTATCATGCATAGCTAAACTCTTAAGTGGGTTGAGATGTGATAATCCTCATTCCGACGAGCTTAGGAGGAGTTGAACATTCATGAAGGAACTAAGCATAATTTGATTTATAATACATTCCAAAAGCTTGTATTATGATAAAACAAATAACTACTCGAGAGAGCTTATTTGTGGAGCTTAGAATTTGCAGTACGTAATTGGTTTAGAGACAAATCCCTTGCTTATGATCAAAATAACCTAAGCATGCATCATGGAAACATGGATATGTGGCTACACACCGACAGGTGGAGACCTAAAGGTTATAGTCATGAATTTTAAGCTTCATCTTGAGTTTAAAGGTTAGAGACATACTCATCCCGCTCCAACTTATCTCTTGAAGACTTCTTTCTTACTTTGTGATCGATTGATCGATTGTCTCATCATATTCACTTCATATCTCATACTCTCTTTTCTACCCTATTTTACATGCACTTTATTTGTCATTACCACAACACAACTCATCTTTATCGTATTTTGTATTTCCTTGAAAAAATAGTGAAGAAAAATCACTTTGATAATTTTCTAATGAAAC
The DNA here is from genome assembly GCA_037974625.1 of Cucumis cinereus. Taxonomy (NCBI): domain Eukaryota; kingdom Viridiplantae; phylum Streptophyta; class Magnoliopsida; order Cucurbitales; family Cucurbitaceae; genus Cucumis; species Cucumis cinereus. Next base: position 17,332,097 of record JBBPDJ010000023.1, read on the forward strand.
TTTCCCCATGTTCAACCTTAGTCCTTGTCGAGACTACTCTAGATTGATTTATACTTGAGTTGACATTGAGAAAACTTATTGGTTTCAACGACAATGTTATGTTTATATTTATTTGTTTGATTGTTGTTAATGAATTATTAAAAGAAAACATAATTGTGCATCACTTTCCGTCATCTCTCATGAGAATTAATCAAACATCAGAGATGATCATTGAAGTTGGTAGTCGTGCAAAGTTGAAAGTTAAAGATGGTCAATAGAGGTGATTGTTGGAGTTGTCCTTCCATGAAGGTCATCACACATAGGTGGTTGTTGGAGGTATCAGAAGCATGTCACGTGGAGTTAGGTGGTAGTAGGTGCTAATAGTTGTTGTCAAAGTTGGGTTCATAATGGCGGGTAAAGTTGGTCACTAGAGTATGTCATCGATGCTGATTGTCATTAAAGTTGGTCGTCGGTGGTGTTAGGCGAGTAAAGTCATTTAGAAACACCGAAGGGAGGGAGGAAGAAAGAGAGAAATATGAAATTACTCCATAAATATATAAACTTCAATTACAAACACTATTGAAATTTGTAGAATTAATTATTTAACATCGATTTATGAACTTGGTGAACTGAAATCTTGCTTAGCTCAACCGCAAAAATTTGGGATCAATATTATTTTGTAATTCAATAATAATAATAAAAAAAATCAATAAAAAAAATATCAAAGTAGTAGTTCTAGAAAACAAGTATGATGTATGAATATCGGCTGACCTTTCTTGGCCACGGCGGTGACAAACGTTTTAAAACCAAAATGTCTTAAAAACGGGCGCACGTTAGCATCAATGGACGTCTCTTATTCTCCGTCTTCCTTATCCTGCGCCGTTATTCACAACACTCCGTCGTCGTCCCCACTCTCAATTCCCAAAATCTCAATCCTCTTCTAGGGTTAGGGTTTTTCTCTTTCTCTCTCCTCTCCCTCATTCTCCCGATGCACTGCGCAGATTCTGCGTTCCGTTTCTCTAGTGCTTTCTTGCCTTTTCGTCGCCCCTTTTCACATGGACCGTAACAGGCAATCCAAGGACTTGTTTTACTCCAACCTCTTCAACCTCGAGGTTTCCCATCTCACTTTCTGCTTCTTTTTCTCAATTTATCTCTTTTTTGCCCTCTTTTATGCTGGTAATCATTGTATTGTGTGTGGCTTGTTTTGAATTGCAGTGTGTGGAGTTTTTCTTTCTTTTGTTATTTAATTCTTGAATTTTGAGACTGTAGTGTTTGATTTTCGTGTTCTGCTGGTTTAGTTGCTTTTTTTTTTTTTTTTTTTTTTTTTTTTTTTTTTTTTTTTGGTTTTGGATGTGGGTTTAGTTGAATGAGGTACTGCTATTCTAGAATTTCTAGTTTCCTTTTGAGAATCTGGGTTCTATTGCAGCCGTTGGTGAATTTCCAACTTCCGCAACCGGAGGATGATTTTGATTATTATGCAAATAGTAGTCAGGATGAGAGCAGAGGTAGCCCAGGTACATGTTTCTCTGATTGAGTATGTGATATCTCATCTTTGCCTCGCCAACTTACCTGAATTTGAAGATTATGGTTATTAATATGTATTTTGAGGAAATTTGTACTGTTGGTGGATGTCTATCAGGTAGAACAATTGCAAAACATGGTAATGGTACCATGACTAAGAGAGAGTTGAGCTTGGTGAGGAAAAGAAGGCAGTCCCTGAATAGCGAGGAGGAGGACGACAGTGTGGATGATTACTACGGGACACACGTTACTGAAGAGCGGTATCGACAAATGCTTGGAGAACACATTAAGAAGTATAAGCGAAGGTCTAAAGATTCCTCATCTCACATGCCCACACGCTTGGGGAATTTAGCGCCCAAGGGTAACTCAAGTACAAGAGCTAGGAGGTTAGGGAGTGAGCAACACACAGGATTTCTTGAAGGGGAAACTGCAAATGATTGGATTAACGATTATAATCCTCACAGACCAGGAAGTCATCATGAGGCAGATTTTGCTCCGATGCGTACCCCTGACAGGTTTTCTTCTTGAAATGATTACCTTAATTGTGAGAAATATTTTAGTTGTGGACATCATTTTAAGATCTTTTTGCTTTTGCAGAATAATATATGAGCCTGCATATTTGGATATTGGGGATGGCATCACTTTCAAAATTCCCCCAACTTATGATAAGCTGGCTGCTTCACTGAACTTGCCAAGCTTCTCTGACATCCAAGTTGAGGAAGTTTACTTAGAAGGTACATTGGATTTGGGGTCCATTGCATCTATGATTGCTCAGGACAAAAGGTTTGGACTCCGAAGCCAGGCAGGGATGGGGGACCCTCAACCCCAGTATGAATCGCTTCAGGCAAGATTAGATGCCTTGGCATTTTCAAATTCGTCACAGAAATTCAGTCTCAAAGTATCTGACGTTGGGCTGAATTCATCCATCCCAGAGGGGGCTGCTGGAAGTATAAAGCGAGCTATTTTATCTGAGGGTGGTGTGCTACAGATATATTATGTGAAGGTTTTGGAGAAGGGAGACACTTATGAGGTTTTTAATCTGTTGTACTATGTTTTCAGTTTTTGCATTGTTTTTATTTGGGTTATTTGTTTTTCATATTTGGGAAGGATTGGATGTTCTTTTAACATCTTTAGTTCAGCAGATTATTGAACGAAGCCTGCCCAAGAAACAAAAAATAAAGAAAGACCCTTCTGTCATAGAGAGAGAGGAAATGGAGAAGATTGGAAAAATCTGGGTCAACATTGTTAGGAGAGACTTGCCAAAACATCATCGTAACTTCACAGCCTTTCATCGCAAGCAACTAATTGATGCCAAGAGATTCTCAGAAACTTGCCAAAGGGAGGCATGTATTATCTATTTCTTATTAGAGTTTGCGAATTTGGTTAAACTTTAGCATCTAATTATGTTCTTTATTTGGAATGTTCGTAGTGTGGCTTCTTGAACATGGTGTCTTTATCTTAAACAGGTGAAAATGAAGGTCAGCAGATCTCTTAAAATGATGAGAGGTGCTGCTATTCGAACACGGAAATTAGCTAGAGACATGTTGCTCTTTTGGAAGCGAATTGATAAGGAGATGGTATTCTTCTTTTCTACTTTATGAAGTAATTATTTTATTTTGGTTGTAAGTAGGGTTTTAAAATGTGTTTCTACTCATGCTTTGTGAGTTGGTATGATGGTGAGCCAACCTTAAGGCACATGTTTTGGGTTTGCAGCTTGTGCCTCAATTCTTTCTACCTGGGCTCAATTTCTTTTACTAACATCAGGGATGATAAACGACGTAATGCCTATGATAACAATCTTGTAGACATATTTATTTATTTATTTTACATTTCAAAAATTATCTATATCACCTCCTTTCAACCTATGCTTCCATTTTGGCCCAATTTGTTACTTCTGAGGACCACCACATTTAGCTTGCTTTGTGAAAGCATGGTTGGTATAAGTTATAAAATTTAAGGAAAAATTCCAATTTTAATTTTAGTAGGTTGGCAACATGCCAGATACTCCACCATCTGAACACAATCTCGTTCCCTGGCTTGTTTTCCCCTGCATTCATTCAATATAGGAAGGATTTATTTTTTGAATGGTCCAAATCTGTTTCAGTCACAAGATCAGAGGGTTGAGTTTTGCAGGCTGCTGCTAATTTTTTGGCAGTGGTTTCGTTGCTGTGATCCAATAAAATGTGAAAATGTGAAAATGTGAAAAGGGTTTCGTTGGTTTCAGTCACACGAATCTTGTTTTAACCTCCAAACAACAATGTGAAAATGTAAAAATGAAAAACTGTTGAACTGAAAACAGAAAATCGTCTCTAAGCAAACCCTTTTGTTTTATTTGTAGAAAACAAATACCTTTCTCTAGTCTTTTTCATTGTATAAAGATGTTTATTTGATCCTCTAGTTCTCTCCATACATCCTTTAGGCTGAAGTGCGGAAAAGAGAGGAAAGAGAAGCTGCTGAAGCTTTGAGGCGAGAGCAGGAACTTCGAGAAGCTAAGAGACAGCAGCAGAGACTCAATTTTCTTATACAACAAACAGAACTTTATAGTCATTTTATGCAGAACAAATCAAATTTGCATCCTTCTGAAGCTCTGCCTTTGGGAGATGAAAAACCAGATTATCAAGAAGGGACTTGGGATTCAGATATTGTGCCTGCTGAGGAAGAAGATCCTGAAGAGGCCGAACTGAAGAAGGAAGCACTGAGAGTTGCTCAAGATGCAGTTTCGAAGCAAAAAAGGTTAACAAGTGCATTTGATGATGAGTGCTCAAGGCTACGTCAAGCTTCTGAACCTGATCAAAATGAGGTTGCGGGAGCTAATAACATAGATCTGCTTCACCCGTGAGTCTCCTTTTTGTTCTATAAATTTTTCTTCCCATTTTGGAGTTTGAGGCAGTTCCAGTTTTTTAGTCAAAGTTAATGAAACTATATTGCTATTTGGCAGCTCAACCATGCCTGTAACTTCAACCGTTCAAACACCTGAGCTGTTTAAAGGTAGCCTTAAAGAATATCAGCTAAAAGGTCTCCAATGGCTGGTCAATTGTTATGAGCAGGTTGTATGAAGTTCTTGTGAAATGATTACATGGTTTCATTTTTTTAAAGGAAAAAAGTTAAGCTTTTGTCGCATGGTTATTTACAGGGTTTAAATGGCATACTTGCTGATGAAATGGGGCTTGGGAAGACCATACAGGCAATGGCTTTTTTGGCTCATTTGGCTGAGGTAATGATAATACTAAGTTTCCTTTTTGGCTCAGTTGTCTATTATTTCTTTGTATTGACTATTATTACCCTACTCATATCAGGATAAAAATATATGGGGGCCTTTTCTGGTTGTAGCACCTGCATCTGTCTTGAACAATTGGGTTGATGAAATCAATCGTTTCTGCCCTGACCTAAAAGCTCTTCCATATTGGGGTGGGCTTTCAGAGCGTACAGTTCTCAGGAAAAAGATTAACCCCAAGAATCTATATCGCAGGTAATCTGAAGTTGTAAAATTTCAAAAGTAGTTTTAAAAGAATGAAACTGAAGGGTTAGCTCAACCTTTTTGATTCATGTTAAGCTAAAAGTTATAATAACCTAAATGTCTCATAGGTTGGCCTAGTGTTCAATAAGCACAGTTGTAAAAAGTGGAGGGGAAAAAATAATAATGGTGGGAGTTCAAACCATGGTGGTCACCTACCTAACCTAGGATTTAATATTATACGAGTTTCTTAGACAAGCAAATATGTAATATTAGACCATTGTTTAGTGAGCTTAGATTAGTCGAGATATGCGTATGCTTAAGGTTAGGGTCAAGATGCAAGATAAAAACTTAAACCAACCAAAACCGCTTGTTGGTTTGGTTTGTAATTGTTTTCTTGCAGGAGATCTGTAGATATGCAGGAGACAAATAAATGGACCTATCTTTAAGCATCCGTATTGCACATGCAGCAACACCGGAAGTTGGGGGTAAGCTGTAGTTGTCGTTTAGAAAAGGTTATGGTAAGAGTAGAATTGTAGGATAAGGTAGCCCATCCAGTGATCTCATTGACTTCTCTCCTTAAACTAACGGTGCGAAACTCTTTGATCATTCATAGATTGCTGTTTGAAAGAAAGTAAGGAGTGTATTAAAAAGTAGCCCATGTAGTAGAGTTAGTTGATTGTCCTGTAAGATTAGTTGAGGTGCAAGTCCGCTTGGACATGCCAAGCAAAGATATAGAAGGCAAAAAGGCAAAAAGTGGCCCAGATCCAAATTCCAATTCTATAATCCTTCCAAAATTATATTGTTTCGATTAGCTCCTTTGTTTTTTGACCATGGAGTACAAGAGAAGGTTGTGTTGGATAATTGTTGTAGCGAAGATGTCTGTGACATCAAATGGTTTATGGAAAAGTGGAGAAGACATGGCAACTGATGATGGTTTATCATATATGGAAAGAGGGGACTGACATCATGAGAAGTCAGTGGTCTGTCCCTGCGTGGCTTCATGGATAAGAGGTGACTGAGGCATTTTATGACTATTTAGTGTGAATGAAGAGGAAAGGGCACAAAGGATCTCCTTGGCAGAGGCGTCTTGAGGGGATGTGTCCCTGCTAGGCTCCATTGGATAGTTTATTTAGTTATAAATTCTTATCTATTTATGACAATTTATTTTATTTTATTTAATTTCACCATGTTATTTTATTATTATTATTATTTTTATATTTATTTACATTTATCCCTGCTTTTTTCTTTATTTTTTCTTCCATGGATGCATGTCATCATCTCAATTTTTTCTCATTACTTGTTTTGTTTTCTTTCTAGGGATGCTGGTTTTCACATCCTCATTACTAGCTATCAACTACTTGTTTCTGATGAAAAGTATTTTCGACGTGTGAAGTGGCAATATATGGTATTGGATGAGGCACAAGCAATCAAAAGTTCTACGAGGTTTGTTCTTTTTTACTTTGCATATGACTTTAGCTGATCTACTTTGTTGGCCTCGGTGCACAAATGCATTTATTTATTTAGTCTTCCAGTCTATGCAAGGATGTTTAGGGCATTGTTAGATTTTTGGTTTCTCTTTGGGCCTCCACGTTCATTTTTTTTTTTATAATTACTCGTTGAGTCACATTTTACTTGACTAGAGCTCCTTCTTATAGTTGGCTCCTGTTTTTGTGGGTTTTCTTTTTGAATGCCCTTGTATTCTTCCATTTTTTTCTCAATGGAAGAATGGATTTTCATTAATTAAAAAAAAGGAAAAGAAAAAGAAGAGAAGAGTTATGAGGAAACTCTAGCTGTGGTTTATACTCATGTCTACTTCCCTGTAGTCTGCAAAGAGAAGTATAGGCTGATATTCAGAATACTTACTGTTGAAGTGTCTCAAATCTGGCTACTGATGTGAGTTTGACAAGTTATTCTCTTGGCAAATGTGCGTGCAAACAACAAATATCCTTATGAAAAATTCAAGCGATTTTCTTTGTTTAAATTTTTTTGTTATAATTATAAAATTTTATTTTAACATAATCGGCAGAATCTTCTTGGCCTAGGGTGGATATTTAATCTTCCCTCTCTACATGATAATAATAAAAGGTTTTTCTTGTATATTATCGACCCTCCTCCCGTCCTATTTTAATGTTTGAGTGGAAACTAATGTAATAATTCATCATTTAACTTTGTTTCCTTTTCCCAAAAAAAAAAAGAAAAATGATCCATCATCTAACTGAGAATCAGTTGATCAAGGATGGGGTGCTAGGTTTTCGTTAACATGAAATCTTCTTGCTTGTGTCACAAATATTTTAGTAAGTAACCAAACAGCTGAATGCTATTGCTGAACAGAATTTACAAAAAAGTATTACCTAGCAGAACCTTCCAAAAAAATACTTCTTAGTAGGACACCATGATTAGTGTGGCCGTTGTTTAGGCTATACAGTAATGTGTTATGTTGGTTTCATTAAATTGACAGCATAAGGTGGAAGACACTACTAAGCTTTAATTGTCGGAATCGCTTGCTGCTTACTGGGACTCCTGTCCAAAACAATATGGCTGAGTTGTGGGCCCTTCTACATTTCATCATGCCTACTTTATTTGACAGCCACGAACAGTTCAATGAGTGGTTTTCAAAAGGGTCAGTACAGATTAGTTGAGCTACAGTGCTTTAATTAAACTATGCCAAGTATATGCTATTTGATTCATAGCCTTTTCCTGCAGAATTGAAAATCATGCAGAGCATGGAGGTACTTTGAACGAGCACCAGCTCAACCGCTTGGTGAGTACTCATTTATTAACTTTGGAATCTACCAACTATTTCAGTTTTTTTGTTATATAAAATGAAACTGCTTCTATAGGAAGTTACACACCTTAGTTTTTTGTTTAGATTGGGAATGTGCTGTGCACTTTTGTTTGATCCTTATGAATTACTTGAGGAATTCAATGTGATAAGATGTTTCTCCCCTTTTTTCAATCATGAACTTGCAAAAAATTTTATGACTAAAATTAAAACTTATTTTGATGTTGATAAAGCTAGATCTAGCTTTATCCATTTCAAAATTAAAGCTAGATTATTTCATTTCATTAATTCAATGACTTGTTCCCATTTCACACAAAAAAAAAAAAAAAAAAAAAAGAAAAAGGAAAAGAAAAAAGAAAAAAAAGCTTTATCCATGTCACCTTGGTGAAAAAGTACTTGTTGGGTCAAAAGATGACCTTAGAATTGCCTTCTATTAGAACTTCCTTTTCATGTGGCCTATCTTATATATTTTTCGTTCTTGAAAGTTTTGAACAAATGACATTTCTTATCAAGACATCGTTGTTCTTTATCTAGTTTGGAATTGGATCATATACTCTATTTTCATCTTTATTACAAACGCTTTCATATATATATATATATATATACACACACACACACACACACACATATTATAGAGTATAAAAATAATAATAGAAGAAAAGAAAGAATAACACCGGGTATACGTGGAAAACCCTAGTTCAGGGAGAAAAAA
>JBBPDJ010000023.1:17340647-17352778 GCA_037974625.1 Cucumis cinereus
TGGGCCTTGACAAAAAAGGAAATAAATAAGGGTATAACAATTACACAAATACCCTTAGTACAATTATTTTCAACATAGAGTAGTAATACTTGGGTGCTTACTTGGCTGTAACCATTTGTAAGTTCAAAGAAAAAAAATAAAAAATATTTGAAAGAAAAAAAAGAGCTCCTTGGAGCAGACGTGGTTAGACAATTGAGTGGTCAACACCTGCCTTGATGCAGTCCAAAATGCACCATAAGCATACGTTTATTATTATTTTGTATTAGTAAATGGAACTGGGATCATGGAAGAAAACAAGTGTTTGGAGTTAATAAAATATTCGGTATGTTGTAAAGCACTTTATTGACTTATGTATGGGCTTCTAATTTTTTTTAAACAGCATTCAATATTAAAGCCTTTTATGCTGCGGAGAGTCAAAAAGGACGTTATCTCTGAGCTTACAAGAAAAACAGAGATTACAGTGCATTGCAAGTTAAGCTCTCGTCAACAAGCATTTTATCAAGCTATCAAGAACAAGATATCTCTTGCTGAGTTGTTTGACAGCAATAGGCATCTTAATGAGAAAAAAATTCTCAATCTTATGAACATTGTTATTCAGCTGAGAAAGGTATTTGATCTCTCTCGACACATGCACACTAACGAAGTACCTTTTTCTTAACAATTAGAGAAGTGTTTTAACAACTATGTAAATGGGTAGGTGTGTAATCACCCAGAGTTGTTTGAAAGGAATGAGGGAAGCACATACTTGTACTTTGCGGACGTTCCGAATCCTCTTTTGCCCCCACCTTTTGGGGAACTTGAGGACGTTCACTATTCAGGAGGTCACAATCTCATTGAGTTTAAGGTAATCCCAGTTTTGCCTCTATTACTTACTAGTTAATATAATTCATGTTCATTTACAGAAAAAAATAGAGTTATGTCCACATCTATTTTATCAATTATGAATGTCGTGTAATTTCATTTTGCTTGTGGGCCCAAAAAATTAATAAGTAGTTTATTGCCGGGTGTTACTCACAAGCTTTATTTATTTGTTTTGGAAACAAGTTTATTGATGTATGATAATTACTAAAGAAGGGCAAACCTCAAAACCAAAGGATTTACAAAAAGTTTCTCAAATTGATATAAAATGGATAGACTATTATTAGTTAACATGGATTCCATCTCAAAACCAATTGGGAATAATAAGGGTTGACCCATGTATCTCATAAATATTGTGAGGTTGCTTGATTTTTCCAATTTGAGATCTCAACATGGTCCCTCAAAGTAGTGCCTATTTGGGCTCACCATTCTTGGATACAAGGCCAACGAGGCAAGAACATTGGAAAAATGGTGAGCCGTTTTATTCCTTTGTTTTTCAATGAAAGTTATTTTCATTAAAAGAAAAAAAGAAAAGAAAAACTGTAGGTCTCAATTTTTGAAGCTACAAATGACCGTATTACTACTGGATTCTTTGAAGCATATATGCTTTTTTTTTTACCTTTCTTTTTGTGTGTATTTTCCACCTGTTGGATATCTTCCATGGTTTCTATATCTGCACAATAAGTCAGCTTGCAAACAGTTTTCTTATTTACTCCCTTATTTCTCCGAAGGTGTGCTAATATTTGTTCTAATCTGATTGTTTGATTTATAGTTACCAAAATTAGTCCACCGAGAGGGTCTTCGATGTTCAAAATCATTTGCAGTTGCGCATGGCATTGGTGGAGGATGTCTTTCGAAATATTTTAACATATTTTCTTCGGAAAATGTTTTTCGATCCATATTCATGCAAGGAGACAGTTTACATCATTCTTATCGTCAGAGTGGGACTTTTGGTTTCACCCATTTGATGGATCTATCTCCTGCAGAAGTTACATTTTTGGCCAGTGGTTCTTGTTTAGAACAGCTACTTTTTTCCATAATGAGATGGGACCGACAATTTCTGGATGGAATTGTAGACTTCATTATGGAATCTATTGATGATCCAGAAAATGGCCCTCATGAGCAGGGAAAAGTGCGTGCTGTCACAAGAATGTTGTTGATGCCTTCCATATCTCAGACAAACTTACTCAGGAGAAAACTTGCAACAGGGCCCGGTGATGCTCCTTTTGAGGCTTTAGTCATTCCCCAACAGGAGAGGCTTCAGTCGAATGTTGGGCTGCTTCATTCAGCATACACGTTTATTCCAAGAACTAGAGCTCCACCGGTATATTTTTTCTTTTTCAAATATCAGTTTACTATTTTTATTTCTGTAAGAAACAAGAAGCGCTTTAACAGGTGAAATGAGAAGTTGTCTCTAGAATTTGAGGTACTTGTTAAATGCTTAGTTGCAGCATCTATTTTGCAGATAGGTACCCACTGCTCCGATAGAAACTTTGCTTACCAAATGGTCGAACAATTGCATGACCCTTGGGTGAAGAGATTATTTATTGGGTTTGCACGCACATCTGACTTTAATGGACCAAGAAAGCCAAATGGACCCCACCCTTTGATTCAAGAGATTGATTCTGAACTACCAGTTTTCCAGCCTGCTCTTCAGTTGACGTACAGTATTTTTGGGTCTTGTCCTCCAATGCAAAGTTTTGATCCAGCAAAGTTGCTCACGGTTGGTGTTCTTTCTCTTCTCACTTTACTTTATCCTTCAAGAAGTATTAAATTATTTATATTTTTCCATATTGTTCTATAATGAATTTTATATAGGACTCTGGGAAGCTACAAACACTAGATATCTTACTGAAACGCTTACGAGCTGAAAACCATCGCGTGCTTCTGTTTGCACAAATGACAAAAATGTTGAATATTCTCGAGGTAATCATTCTTCATCAATGCTGCTCTGGGGTTTAGGGTTTCCTTTGTTGATATGAAAGTAAATTGTCAAAATTACTTAATTAAATTTGAGATTTAGGCTGACTTTTACTGGTTGATCTCTCCTTTATTTCACACTTACGAGGAAAAAATAAGAAAAAAAGAAGGAAAGAAATAAATATTTGAGCATTATGATTGTGGGTCCAAATTCCTTGTTTTTCTTTTTAAAGGTGTAATCGTGGCCCTTGAACTTTAAACCATTTTCCGTTCCTGTTGTGTTGAGTTGCAAGCTTATCTTGGCTACTTGAACTTTTTTAGTAAATCTTGGTACTTAAAAATTTTAAAACAGGACACTACCTTTTTAAGCACTATGGCCTTTTTGTTTAACAAGGTTTCTAGAGTTCATTTGATCGCTTTTAAATTTTACAATTGTTCCATGTCCTTGCAGGACTACATGAATTATCGGAAGTATAGATACCTTAGACTTGATGGATCCTCCACTATAATGGATCGTCGAGATATGGTCAGGGACTTCCAACTTCGGTATGGACTCTCGTGACGTTAAAATGAAGTGTATCATATAATTTTCTACTCTCAGATCAGTTTGTGGCTTGCTTTTGGTTGCTTCCTTGATCTTAGCACCTTTTTTTTATAATGCAATCGTGTTATATTTGTAGGAATGATATTTTCGTATTCTTGTTGAGCACGAGAGCTGGCGGACTTGGAATCAACTTGACAGCTGCTGATACAGTCATCTTTTATGAAAGTGATTGGAATCCAACACTGGATTTGCAGGCCATGGACAGAGCTCATCGGCTGGGACAGACAAAAGATGTTAGTTTTCTTTTCATCAAGGAATTTGAGATTTCAGGGGAGAATAGCTGCTGGAAGTTTTGGAAAAAAAAAACCTGCTTTAATAGAAATTGGGATTGCATTTTTTTCCTTTTGAATGAGTTTTCAATGATTAATTTTTCTTTGAAATCATAAAAGGTTTTAGAACTATGTTGATCGATACTGATAATCAATACTTAAATTGAAGATATGTGACCATTTTTTTTAAAGGTAGTTTAGGACTGTAATTAAAGTAAGTTCAAATACTAAAAATATAATTTCTTGAGTCTTTGAGTAAATTTAATGTGCTTGTGAACTGTTTACTGTCTCTCTTTTCTCTTTTTCCCCTTCCGATATTTGGTCATTGAACCTTTTCTACTTAAAATTTGCTCTGTAGGTCACTGTGTACAGACTAATATGCAAAGAGACCGTTGAAGAGAAAATTCTTCAAAGAGCTAGTCAGAAAAACACTGTTCAGCAGCTGGTCATGACCGGTGGCCATGTTCAAGGAGACATCTTAGCTCCTGAGGATGTTGTATCCTTACTTCTGGATGATGCCCAGTTGGAGCAAAAATTAAGAGAAATTCCTATAGTGGTGGGTCTGATTTATTATTTATTTCATTTTCTTACCTTGCAAGAAGATTTCTATATTTGTATACTTTTGCATCTTCAGTTCCCTAAAATCTTTTTGTTGTCAGGCGAAGGATAGACAAAAGAAAAAACAAGCAAAGGGTATAAGAGTCGATGCTGAGGGTGATGCATCGTTGGAGGATTTAACGAACCCGGAATCTCAGGTTACTGAATATGATCCATCTCCTGATCCAGAAAAGACTAAAGCTAACAGTAAAAAGGTAAGGTACCGACACCGAGCTTTCTCCGTTCTGTTATTAGACACTTGGTATTCCAAACTTGGGAGTTTCAATTATAGTGTGAATATTGCTTATGAATTTTGGGCAAAGGTGTGTCTTATTTTTATTGTTCCAGTATTGTATATCTCTGTCCGCTTTTTTATATTTCCAAAACCTGAGTAGGAATCCATGATAATTTTTTGACCGATCCTCCAGTATATGAACATGAGCCCACTAAGGGACATGTGGGTTATAATAGTTTGCATTTCGAATGTAGATTATTTTGGTCTAGGTAGGAAATAGCAAATACTACCAAAAGGGAAAGATGATGAATAGGAAATAGTAAATATTGTAGTTAATTGTAGATTATTGTAGTTAGGAAATACCAACTATCATAATTGGAGCCCCAAACATAGAGTGGGCTGTAATAGTCCACTCCACCAATTTTAAGCTGATGGAAACACCCCCAAGGGTTATTGAGTACAAGGGTGATTGGTGTGAGACCATTGTCCCACAGTTTCAAACGCTTTATTTCATGTGTGGATCATATAACGTTTCTTCAGCTATATTTGGCATATCTTAATAGATTGTTCATAAGCATTGTCGGATGAGTCGATGACAAGGATCCTCTAGACTCTCTAATAACTTCAAATTCTTGTTGTCTTCCTGAATTAGTATAGGATAGGTGAAGCCCCCTTAGAGATTAGTGAGGATGAATCATTATCATTATTTTAGGAATGGAGTTCTTGATACCATGTTTATGAAGTAAGTAGTGAAGGAGCTATGTTCATGGATGTACATGAAGATTTGTTGCATTTATTAGAGTTCATTATTGTTGTTTGTAGATATTTCTGACTATTTTTAATGAAGCGGCACTGTTTCCAATCAAATATGCCTATATCATTGTTATTTGTTTGCCTATTTCTAACATGTATCGTGTATAAATTGACTTTCTGCAGAGAAAAGGTGGTTCCGAAAAGCAAAATTCATCAAAAGCTCGAAGTTTACAAAAGATAAACGAAATGAGCCCAGTGGTGGACTTTGACTTGGACGACTCCCGGCAAAATCTTGAACCTCAAACTCAGAAACCAAAGAGACCAAAGCGACCAACCAAGAGTGTAAATGAAAACCTTGTACCAGCAACTACCTCCACAAACATGGGAATTCTAGAACAGACTCAATATCCACACTAGCATCAGTTGCAAGCTGGATTCAGTGCAGGCATATATATATATATATATATATATATATATATATATATATATGTTGCCATCCCGCAAAGCAACCAACTTCGGTTGCGGAATTTGATAAGATTGATCAACGTCGTAACATGACGCCGAAGATAAGTTGGTAGAACTCATCCGTCATGCTTGTGACATAGTCTGTTCTCTAATTCGGGATGGTGTATGTTGGTTTTTTAAGATAGCCAGTGGAGGAGCTCAGCGAAGCAAATGGGAGAAGCTTTGGGAGAGCTTGTATATATTATTCATATGAAGCTTGGGGCCATCACATTACCATTTCAAGGTAACTTAAATTCTCTGTATTATTATTTTTCTTTCTTTTTGGCGGGGAAATCCTTCGTAATTATATCGATTTTTGTATAGATATATATATTTTTTGGCTTCTTGAGAAGAAGCAATGTTCTTGTGCTATATTACTAAGTTTCCAAAACGAGTATTTGGTGAAAAAAGGAAAAGAAAAGAAAAGGAAAAAAAAAAGAAAAAGAGAAATCTTCATCTTTCATCAGATTGTTGTCTTCTTTATGTAGTATTTTCAGTTCACTTTTCTTATCCTCATTATTTGTTGTTATTTTGAGAAAATATTAATTTAAACCCCTCAATTTGGGAGGAGGTTTTATTTTGGACCTTCCATTATATTCCGTTTGGAAAAATCGTAGAAAATTATAATTGTATCAATTAAATTTTTAAATTGGAGTCTTAATCATAATTTCCTTTGAAAAGCTTTTGAGTAAATATTTCATTTTGTGAAATTGATATTTAAAGAAGACTTTACATGTTTAAGAATTACTAGATGGATAAATTTCAATTGCTTTGGTTTAAATTGATTGACATATAAAAGTTTATTGGTTAAGTAAAAACTGAAGGATGTCGTAAATTGATACACTTGTAATAGTTTAAAATTTAAGATTTAATAACCCTAATAGTTCTACCTTTTAAAAAATAAGTGAAAAGGATTAACTAATTCTACTTTAATCAATATTGTTAAAATGCATGATGTTGTTAATGCTCCAATACTGTTTGTTGAAATGCCACACTATGGATTTTTAATGGTTAGTTTTGTTCACTAACCAAGTTCAATAGTAAACATTTTTAGCTGTAGTCAAAATTTTCAACAAATTAAGATAACAATCATCTTCATCTATGCTCTCGATTTTACCTCGTGATTAGACACTATTGTGTTTTTTTCTCTCGACCTCTTTAGATGTGACAAGTGTTTCTTATTGAACAAATAAGAAAAAATTGATATAAGACAAAAAACTTGAACTTTACTGACTCAAATTGTCGGGAAAAAATCCCACTTCTTAAGCAGAAAAATAACAAAGAAATTAAAAAGAAACAACAATACCACGAACCAAAAAATTTGGCTTTGTGAAAAACTATTACAATCACATAGAATGTTTTCTTTCGTGATTCCAACTATAGAAGTATCCTCAAACCTTTTATACTACTCACATCCTTCAATTGTCAATCAAACTATTTAACTTCAAGTGTTTGGAGCTTCAAGTGTTCACACGATTTGAAACCAAAGAGAGATAAACTCTTTTTATTGTGTTTGGAGCTCATGACTTTCTTGAAAATTTCCAACGTGAAACAGATGCACTTTCGAATGTTTAACCAAAAACTCGATATATTGTTCTTAATGAGATGATAATTAATTTGAGTTAGATAGATTCATTTTTCTCTCCATTCATTTATTCCAAGTCACTTGAGCTAACCCAATTCTAACTAAATTTGTAATAGTATTAAATTATTAGTTAAGGTACAAATTATTCATTAACCTACCATATTTGTTGAGTTAGTTGTTTGAAATTTTAGGTAGTTCGACTTTTTTTTAAAATACCCTTAATTAAAGACATATTTAAGAGTTAAAAAGTAGATTTACCCAACAATTAATTTTGATATAAATCTGATAGGAACCATACCAACAGAACCAATCAATTTTCAAGGTTTAGTTTTAGTTGGATTCAAGTTTAACATAAAATTGTATTAGTTATCTAAATCTGAACTTATCATGTTGAATATAATTGTCAAGATGAGCACAGTTCACTAACATAATTGTTGTACTATAATAAATTGAAATGATATGGTAAAAATTAGCAAGATATCGTACAAAAATGGTATCCACAAATTGAGAAACCTAAAATTTAATGACATTATAAAATTGAAAACTTAGAATACAAGGCTCAAATGTATTAACTTTTCAAATTTATTAAAAGTACACAAACTAAAATTGAATATTGAAAATATATGAACTAAAACTGAATAAACTTCCTACTTCAAATAAAAGGACTAAAATGACATTTTTAAGGTAAGGACCTAGAAGACAAAATGAAAATAAAAATAACACAAGTGGATCTAACAGAGGACACAATGACAAACACGATGTCACAGATAGTATGTACGACAAGAGGGTCGTCACATAAGCAAACAAAAAAATAATGACACAAAGTTGATAACCCAATTCAATGCTAAATCACCTACGTTTGGACGACAGTGTGCCCGATGGAACGGAACTTCACTTTATAAAGAGTTTAACAATTACAACGAAAGTACTTATCTGACAGACTCCCTCTTCAGTTACTCTCTATATAGCTTGCTCTTCAACGTTTCACCTTAGGCTCCTCCTAAGTTTGAGCTCCCCTCGTTTTCACAAAAATGCTTCTTCAAGCTTTGTACGAGATTCACTCAATACAATATGCTTAAGCTCTCCCTAAGAGTGAGATCCCCTTACATTCACCATATTTAGGTTCCCCTAGATACAATATCAATTTTGAACTCCTCCCTTGTGTTGACTTTTTCTCTTACTCTCAAATTAATTAATTTTAAATAACTAATTAACCAATATTTGGATGATAACAAACCTGATTTTATTTATTAACAATTCTAGTGTTTTGATGAGTCTATTGTGTAGAGCTCAGAATTATGAATCCAACACAATTTGAATTGCTCAAATCGGAGTTCAAACGAAGAAGTTATAGCCAAAACAAGCTTAAAGGAAAAATACCCGAGGCAATGACGTGATGGCCAAATCATCAAATTGGATTCAATTAGTAAGTGACATGTGCAACTTATGAAGGAGAAACACATGGTTGATTATTTGGATTGTCTTTACAAAGAAAATAATTTTAATATTATTTTAAAAAGAAAATAAATTTAATATTATTTTATGTTTGTGTCTAATGACTTTGACACATGGTGAACTTTTGTTTTTTGTTGGGTTTTAAAAAAAATGATTTTATCAAGACATATATTATTTTTTGTTTGTGTTTAGCGAATAGTTTTTTTTAAGATGTTGGACTTGTTTTTATTAGGCTTTAAAAGAAATGATTTTAAAGATATATATCATTATATTGTTACTTTTTGTGCGTCTAACGGCTAGTTGAATTTAAATCTCCACCATTTAATTTTCTTTTATAAGATCCAATAAACCAAATTGATTTGAGATTTCAACATTTGCTTTCTCTATTTAAAGACACTTTCTTCTCCAAATTAATACACACATTTTTTAAACATCATTTACATATTATTTTTCAATACTCTCCAAAAATTCAAAGCTTCTATTGTTATTGTCTCAAAGTTTCATCATTTATTCTTTTCATCTAATTCTTGAGAGAGTTATATTGTATTGTGAGAATTGATTTGTTGAGTATTACAATTTTGTAAATCTACTCTTTGAAAGAGTTTTTCTCATCTTGTTCATCATTTCAAAGTTCATTGCTAAAGAGGTTGCTCCTATTCCTTAAAAAGAGTTGTTTGTGATGGTTTGATCGTGATCCGGGAAAACAATTAAGTTTGCTCTTGAACTCGTAAAAAGAGCGGTGTAGCGGTTTTCTCTAATTCGTGGAAAGAGTCGGTTCAAAGCTTTAGTGACATAACCAAGAGGAGTTTGGAAAGTGGATGTCGGCTGGTTGTGCCGAACCACTATAAAATTACCGGTGTCAATTTCTCTATCACTCTCCGATTTAGTTTTGCAATTAATTTGTTGATATAGTTTATTACATAAAATTAATTGCTAACATTTGTGTTTAAATTTGTTTATGTCACTTTATAAGTCATTTTGATGTGAATGCATTTGTATGAATTTCTTGTCTAAATCACTTATTAGCAAAAAGTTATTAATTTGTTTAACTGAGATCACTTAGTTAAAAAGTTTCATTAATTTGTAAAAATCTTATTCATCCCCCTTGAGGGTTGCCATACCGATTCTAACATCGTGTTCTACAATGACCACTGAACCAAAAGTTTCAGTGACAAGCACAAGGATTTTAATATCAATACATGAATATTGATGCTTAGACAAACCCTAAGCTCAAAACATTCAATGCACACACTTTTCTAATAAGGCGGCTAACTCTAAAATTGAATAAGAGCACCATATAAATATGGTTACCCTTGGAAATTTATTTTGGAGAGAATAATTATTATTTTCAGGAGAATAAGAAAGACATATGAGAAGAATAAAGCATCCGCAAAATTTGTAAATCATGCAATTATATGTGGAATGAATATTTTGTTGAAGTTACCCGCCTATAACAATGTTTGTCTTTGACATGTTGTCCATCATGATGCTTAAGTTTTGCCTTTAATAAAATCAGCCAACATACTGCAGTAACAATCTCTCCCTTTGGTTATTTTTAAAGGCAAAGTAAACCAAACATATAGAAACACAAACTATACAACAAACCAATGACTTTGGTAGTGGAAGCAAACCAAATCAAACACGAGCAAGCCACGAATCAACCGACAAACCAACAACCACAAACCAGAAGCCAATGGACACAACCACATTCATTCTCTCCTTTTTGTTTGACTTAAAAAAACAACCAAAGTCAACAACAATTAAGCAATCATAAAATTAAATAAAGTCAATCAAAAGCCTGAATCCTCTAATGCAACACAAGGAAAGAACAATATTTAAAAACAATTTTATGAGATAGATCAAAAATCCCTTTCTTAGGAGCAATCCTTTTTTCTAACAACGTATTCAACATCAACGTGACCAGCAGTAGAACCTACATTTTTCATGCTCAAACCCAAAACTGTTTTATTGATAAAAAAAAAATCAACATCATCCTTTTCCACAAATGATACATTGACACAAACATTCAACTCTGAAATATCTTCACACACACATCATCACCTTGACCATCATAATTCACAATCGTAATGTCAACAAGATCACTATCAACAACAAATTCTCAGGCACTACAAAGAAGACCAATTTTTAGAAGCAACACTAGCAGATACATCAAAAGAAGCAATAACATCCTTTAAAATATTCTCAGAATAATCATCCAACTGTAGATGCAACAACAATAATAGCTTTATTAAACTCAGATTTTTCTAGATAAAAAATCTTTAATTGCTATAAAACAGTTTTGCATTTCTGGAAAGAGAGCATGACTTCATTGTGCTTAGGAATGCTACAAACATGATCGAAAACATTAGGAAAATTACAAGTAACAATTATCATAAGATCACATACCTATCATGATGAGAGACTTATAACTATTAGTCACTAGACATTTGCCTTTAGAGAAATTAACATTGAAACCCTGATCACATAACTGACTTATGCTTATGAGATTTGCTGTTAAACTAAGCCTTCCACAAGAATGACGCATTGAGAGGAGGAAGTTCAGGAATTGAAGTTTTCCATGCCAATAATTCTTCCTTTATCATCTTCACCATAAATAACATGTTCAGGACCACACAACTTTAGATTAGTTAGAAAAGTTCTTCTCTCTTATCGTATGCATGGAACAAACACTGACAAAGAACCAGTCCTCCCAAATTAAAGTATGAAGAGACGTAAAGGCTACATTACAATTAACATTCTCAAGAAAAGTACTCTCTTTTACCCACCATTCAAATTTTTTCTTAGGTGCACGAGTAAATGATGTTTTTATAAACCTCATTCATGTTCAAGCAAACGAATACATTTGAGTTTTGTTCAAAGGTCTACCATAGACATGGAAAGAGTGGGCAAATATGGGAAACAGGTCTACCATAGCCCTATTGTTGAAACTTAAAATTGTTCATATGTTCTATGGATTCAGCTGCAATATGTTTCTAACTAAACCATAATATTCAAACATGCTGTAGCTTGGTCTGCTCCCAAGTAAATGTGCTGAAAATTCATCCTTCAAAAGTTTAAAACCAGATCCATCAATCAGATTACATGAAATTTCCTTTCTAAATTGCTACATCTCACTCTCATTGATGCTTGGCTTTTCTTAATTCTATGCTTCTTTTTGACATTATTTTGTCTAGTAGGTTGATTTTCTTTGTTCATCTTGCATATTTTTGAATTTTGAATATTAGATTCTTAATTCTAAATATCACATTTTTACCGTTTCTTGTCTAGTTTGTTGAATCTCGAACATTAGGTTCTTGATTTCTAGTTTTTGCTTTTGTTGCATTCGATTGG
>JBBPDJ010000023.1:17369359-17384108 GCA_037974625.1 Cucumis cinereus
TATATATATATATATTGAATGAGGTTAATATAGATTATTTTTTGTGTTTCTTTTGTTTTTTTCAAAATCAATTACTTTATAATGAAAGTTTTGGACGAAAATAAAGCTCACTATTGAGAAAAACTAACTCATAAAAAAGCTTAATCCATTATAAAAAATAACATTTGTGTGTAAAATTATAAAATTGTATGCAATAAAAACCATAAAATTAAAAAAATTGAACTAGGCTAATGTAGTTAATTAAAAAAATTGAAATTTTTAGAAATTTTCTCGAAATCTCGAAATTTTGTAAATTTTGTTGAAATAGAGTGTTGATGAAAAATATTTACAAAGAAAATAAGAAAAAAAAATATTTTATTTTATTTCAATTGTTGTTGTCCCACATTTGATAGATTTGTAAGGTGATTTCACCTTCATATACTCACCTTCATATACTAAAGTCAAATTATATCCATCTCGTTCAACCGCATAACATACGCTATCTTAACTAAGCGTGGCAACACCATGTTCCTCCAAAGCTATGGTTGAATGTGAATTATGGCTTAAATGGTTACTCCTCCACACCTATATAAACCCATCATTTCCCCTTCATTTTATGTTCCCAATCTCAAAAAGTTCTCTCAACACTTTCTCTGTTTTTCGAGGTGTAAAACAATATTTTACTTTTTCTTCTTTTTTTAACTATTTATTTTATTTTTATTTTTACTTTTTCAAATCATGCGTTCAACCCGTTCGCGTTCATCCCGTTCAACCATGTAACATACGCTATTTTGACTAAACATGGGAACACCATGCTCCTCCAAAGCTATCACTGAACGTGAATTATGGCTGAAACAGTTACTCCTCCACACCAATATAAACCCATCATTTTCCCTTCATTTTTTTTATCCCAACACTTTCTTTGCTCTCTGTTTTTCGTCGAAAAGAAATTCTCTGTTCTTCGAAAAGAAACAAAATTACTTCATATGCTTTTCGAGCAAGTCTTTCCACAGTGTCAGTTTTTCGGTCGATTCCGATGCAGTTCTGATCGATGTCCGATTGTTTTATCATGAAGACGATGTGGCAATTCCAACTTTATGCATACCGAGCAGAGTCGTGAAAATGTCTTAAAGAGAGCGTGATCTACAACTCAGCTGCTTCTACTAACCTGTTTTTGTTTTGCAGTTAATAGGATATTTCAATCACACTGTCCAACAGCAACATTTCACCAACCATGCTCCAACAATTTTAAGACGATTCCATCTGCAACGTGATGGTCGGTTTGAACCATGACGATTTCCTCACCTCGAATCTCAACCACCCATTCTGGTTCAAAGGAGCACACTTCAAACGGTGAAAACAAAAGATGTTATTTTTCTTAACCCTAAAAAAGGTTGTCGTCGCCTGCATCATCGAAAAGCCAGAAGTCTCTAAAACTAATTCAACCCAGAAGCAACTCAACAATTTTGAAGCATGGAAGAAAAATGACTTCATCTGTAAAAATATCATCTTAAATGATTTGACTAACGAATTATATGATTATTATAGTACCAAGTCCATGACGAAAGAAGTTTGGGATGTCCTACAAAAGAAATATGACACCGAAGAGGCTGGTTCTAAGAAGTAGGTAGTCAGTAGATACTCGGGGTACCAGATGACGGATGACAGATCTATAAAGGCTTAATCGCAAGAATTGCAGAAAATTGTCCATGAAATAATAAGTGAAGGTATGGTTTTTGATGAACAATTTCAAGTTGCTGTTATTATTGATAAGTTACCTTCTTTGTGGAAGGAGTTTAAAAATACCATAAAGCACAAGACAAAAGAGTTCTCCCTAAAAAGTCTGATAACTCGCCTGAGAATTGAGGAGGAAGCTCGAAGACATAACCAGAAGGAGGAGGTGAACATCATTGTCAAAAGGAGTTCCACTGCAGAGCCAAAGGGAAACAAGATGAAAGTCTAGAATCGAGGTCCCAACAACTAGAGAAACCAGAAAAATCAGAAACCCCAATCCAGAAGTACTGTACAAATCATTTGCTACAATTATAAGAAGCTTGGACATTTAGCTAGGAATTGTAGAAACAGAAATCATCCTATTGCGCAATCGAACTTGATTGAAGCAGAACTTTGTGTCATAATCACAAAAATAAATGTGATCGGGGATTCTAAAGGTTGGTGACTAGACACTGGCGCCACACGCCATGTCTGTCACGACTTTAGTATCTTTAAAAAATATAATGAAACTAAGGATGAGAAAATACTTCTAAGGAACCACCACACAACAAAAGCTACTGGAATTGGTGAAGTGGAATTGAAGTTCACCTCTGGCAAGATGGTCATTTTGAAGGAAGTTCTGCACACTCAAGAGATAAAGAAGAATCTGGTCTCAGGCTATCTTCTCAATAAGGCGGGTTTCACAAAGACTATAGGAGCATATTTGTTTACTCTTACAAACAACAATATCATTGTGGGGAAGGGTTATACAACATATGGGATGTTCAAATTGAATGTTAAAATAAATAAAACAAAGTCTTCTACTTACATGTTGTCTTCTTTTAATATTTGACATGGTTGAACATGATTCCTAAGTTATCCATAAAAGAGTTTGATAAATGTGAACATTGTAGTCAAGCTAAAATAACTAAGACATCGCATAAATTTGTAATTAGGAATTCTGAGCCTCTAGATTAAATTCATTTTGATTTATGTGAATTTGATGGTATCTTGACTAGAAATAGTAAAAGATATTTTATAACTTTTATTGATGATTGTTCTGATTACACTTTTATTTATCTGTTGGAAAATAAAAGTGCTGCAGTTGACATGTTTAACTTATTCGTAACTGAAATAGAAAATCAGTTTAATCGAAAAATTAAAAGACTTTGTAGTGACAAGGGAACTGAATATGATACTTACCCTTTAACAACTTTTATAAAACTCATGGAATAATAGATGAAAAGACAGCATCTTATTCTCCTGAAATGAACGGTAAAGTCGAAAGGAAAAACAAAACTCTATCTGAATTAGTAGTTGCTATTTTACTTGATTCAGGAGCTGCACCATATTGGTGGGGTGAAATTATTCAAACAGTGTGTTATATTCTTAATAGAATTCCAAAATCTAAGAATACAACATCACCCTACGAAGTCCTTAAGAATAAAAAACAAAACTTGTCATACTTCAGAACTTAGGGTTGTATAACCTTTGTTAGAATTTTAGATCCTAAAAGAAAAAGCTTGCTAGTAGAGCCTATGAGTGTGTCCTTATTGGATATGCAATCAACAGTAAAGCCTATAGGTTCTATGACTTAGTAAACTAAGTAATTATAGAATCAAATGATGTTGATTTCTTTGAGGATAGATTTCCTTTCAAATCAAGAACTAATGAGGGCTTGAGCTCTAATAGTCTAACTAGTGGGGGCTCAAGTTCCAATAGTCTACCTTTAGTTAGAACTCAAAATTCAAGTGAGGAAGTAGATCATAAGCCTAAAAAAGCAAGAGAATCTGAACCCTTAAAGACTTTGGAAAGGACTTCGAAACCTATAACATAGTAGAAAATCCTAAAGATCTAATAGAAGCCCTATCCTCAGTAGATGCCAACTTATGGCAAGAAGCTATTAACGATGAAATGGACTCTCTTGAGTCAAATAGGACTTGACACTTAGTTGATCTATCCTCTGGCTGCAAAGCCATACGATGCAAATGGGTACTAAGGAAGAAACTCAAACCTGATGGAACAGTAGACAAATACAAGGCTAGACTCGTAGCTAAAGGTTTTAGACAAAGAGAAAACGTAGACTTCTTTGATACCTTTTCCCCAGTGATTAGAATCATCTCAATTAGAGTGTTGATTTCTATAGCAGCCCTTAATAATCTCTTACTACATCAAATGTCAAAATCGCTTTTCTAAATGGTGAATTAGAAGAAGAGATTTATATGGAACAACTTGAAGGCTTCATAGTTCATGATCTAGAAAACAAAGTCTGTAAATTAGATAAATCTCTCTATGGACTAAAACAAGCTCCTAAACAATGGTATGAGAAATTTGATAATCTTCTCATTTCTAAAGGATTCAAAGTGACAAATGCATCTACTATAAGTATGAAAATAGTCTATGCATTATTATATGCTTATACGTAGATGATATGTTAATCTTTAGATCAAACCTACACATCATAAATGATGTAAGATCAATGTTGAGTGCAAATTTTGACATGAAAGATTTAGGAGAAGCTAATGTAATCTTAGGTATAAAAATCACTAGGTCTGAAAATGAGATTTCTTTGGATCAATCTCACTACATAGAAAAGATTCTAAAGAAGTATAATTATTTTGATAGTAAACCTGCATGCACTCCTCATGATTCTTGTGTAAAAATGTCCAAGAACACTGGTGACAATGTTAACCAATCTCAGTATACGAGCATCATCGACAGTCTTAAGTATGCTGCTGATTGCACTAGACCAGACATAGCTTATGTTGTAAGATCGGTTTATAAACAAACCTAGTATAGAGCATTGGAATGCTATAGAGAGTCATGAGATACTTAAAGAAAATCCAAAACTTAGGATTACATTATCAAAAGTTTCCCACTGTCTTAGAAGGTTACAACGATGTTGATTGGAACTCCCTCTCGAATGACTCTAAGGCTGCTAGTGGGATATATTCAATATAACAGGTGGAGTTGTTGCTTGGAAATCCAAGAAACAGGCCATTCTAGCCCAGTCAACGATGGAGTCCGAGATGATAGCACTAGCAACAACTAGTGAAGAAGCAAGCTAGCTTCGAAGCCTGCTATCTGAAATTTTATATGAGATAAATTGCTATCGACCATACTGATCCATTGCGATAGTACTGCAGCAATTGCAAAAATTCAGAATTGTTATTACAACGACAAGAGATGAAAAATACGTCGTAAGCACAGTACCATTAGAGAGTTTCTCACTGCTAGTACAATTATAGTGGATCACGTACAGACTGATGAAAACTTGGCAAATTTTTTGACGAAAGGACTTGCCAGAGAGAAGGTTTTTAAAACTCAGAAAGAATGGGTCTCAAGTCTATAGAAAAGGAATCACTAGTGAGGTAAACCCAACTTGTAGACTGGAGATCCCAAGAAACAAGTTTAAAGGATAATAACTGATCACAAGTGATATGAAGAGAATCATGCTAGAATATATAGGACTTTCATTCTTATGATTAGCATGATATCCTGAAGCGAATGAAAATGTTAAACATCATTCTTAATGAGATCTATACTCGATGTCAAGTGGAGTACATCACTACAGGAGTACTTTTGATTGACTCACATTTGTGGATGTGGAAGTGAGGGCCGTTTTCTATGAAAATTTTGGCAAATTCTCTTAAGCATCCACTAAATTGGGATAGACGTGCTAGGCCCTAAAGCACGGACTTTTTACAACTACACTTGAATAATGTTGTGTGTAAAATGTTGTTAGAGATAGAGTTCAAAACCAAGAGTTACTCTATCATATTCTAACTCATCTTCACTACGTAAAAGTTCAAGTTGACAGACACCTTTGCTTATGCACAGTATTATATAGATTGACACTGCTCGATGAAAATGTTTTTAAAAATTTTCAAGTGGGGGACTATTAGTAAAAAAATTTCAAGTGTATGATTGTTGATGAAAAATATTTAAAAAGAAAAAAAGAAAAAAAATATATTTTATTCCAATTGTTGTTGTTCCACATTGATAGATTTGCGAAGTGATTCCACCTAGACCCTCTAGTTTTGGGTTTGGGCTCTAATGGCATCAAAGTTTTGGAAGAAACGAGAGTTAGACAAATGGGGCTCGTCGATATTTCCACACGCGTGCCGTCGTTCGTTCGGTCGTACAAGCGTGGTGTGGAATTAAATAATATTTTAATTTTCTTCTTTTTTTTACTATTTATTTTATTTTATTTTTACTTTTTTCAAATCTCACGTTCAACTCGTTCACGTTCATCCTGTTCAACCGCATAACATGCGCTATCTTAACTAAACGTGGCAACACCATGTTCCTCGAAAGCTATGACTGAACGTGAATTATGGCTGAAACGATTACTCCTCCACATCTATATAAACTCATCATTTTCCCTTCATTTTATGATCCCAATCTCAACAAGTTCTTTCTTCTTTGTGGAAACAACGTCTACTTGAAAGAATGAAGGGAATACAAAGAATAATTTTCTTAGAACTTTTCTAGAAAAAATTGAAAGAACTTTTAGCAAAGTAATCTCTTATAGGGTGTGTGTTCAATGAGGGTTGCCAAAAGTCCTGTTTATAGAGCTCCCTTATTCCTAATCCTATTTCATAACCCTTTCTACACATTTTTAAATAAATTATTTAATTATTTCCTACAAAATCTTTTAATTTCAATCTCATTCAAATCAAACAATTAATTTTTTGAATTAAATTCAAATTAATCTCATCTACATACCATGTGTCGAAAAGAATGAATTTCATCTTCTGAAGTTATGTTCCAACTCTCCATTTAGTCAAGTGTTCCTAATGGCAGGCTTGAGTCCACAACTCGGGCCACTCTCACCCGTGTAAATAAATGGTTGACCACAAAGATAGGAGTTCATAAATCACTTAGAATTAAGATCGAATCGCACATGATTATCTTATGAAATATTAATCTCATCAATTAACGAATTTACAAAAATGAATTGGTTATTTCACAGTCTGGTCTTATATAAACTCTTTGTATAAGATACATCCACTCACGTATTTCCACATGAACGATTTGGATCAAACTATTTGTAACTATCACACACTTGGCGTATGTATTCATAGTGTGATCACCAAGATAAAGCACCCAACATTATCCATATACTATAAACTTTGAGGTTATTTCTAGAACATGATATCCACTTCCTATGCCAACTATATACTACTCAAAACTACATAATAACAACCTTGAACTTTTTCGGTTAATTGATAAACAAATATTGCATAATTAATAATTAAACTAATCAACTAATAAATTACAAGGTTTTAGGACATAAATTCCAAAACATAGTTCATGTGTGCAATTTTTCCACTCTATTATTAGGTTTAGTTTGAGATTTAGTTTTAAAATAATTGCAACCCTGGCTTATTGAAAAATCATCCACAAATCGGGTAAAGTAGTGTTGTATAATTTTCAACTTAAACCCTAAACAAATAAGTTAGAATATGAGACATTTTCAAATATAGAAAAATTAACCAAAATATTTACAAAATATAGCGAAATTTTATATTCTATCAATAATAAACACTAATAGAGTATTTGCTACATTTTGTAAATATTTTTAACAATTTTGTCATTTACAATAATCTTATCTAATATCTTGTAAATAAATAATTTTAGATATAATAACTAAAATAACTTATTACTAAACAAAATATATAAGTTAAGATATAATAACTAAATACACCTATTATTAAATTCTTATCTTTGTAATCTATAATTTTATCTCATTGTTTACAATAATATATTTTGTTTGTTTAAGATTAATTTATAAATATTAAGAGAATTAATTTTATTTTTTAAAAAAATTAATGCACTATAATTTTTTAATAAAAAAATTGGGTGCGTTCCACTCATGAAAAATAGAAGAGATAAATATTTTTAAATTTAATTAGAAGATATATTTGATTAGTTGACAAAATAGGAAATT
This sequence comes from Cucumis cinereus, assembly GCA_037974625.1. NCBI lineage: Eukaryota > Viridiplantae > Streptophyta > Magnoliopsida > Cucurbitales > Cucurbitaceae > Cucumis > Cucumis cinereus. The sequence goes on from JBBPDJ010000023.1 coordinate 17,377,005, forward strand.
TAAAAGATAAAGTTGGAAATTTAAAACTAATTTAAAACAATATCTAATTTTAAAAAAGAATTTAAAAATGGGTAGAGAATTAATTTTTAAGTATAAGTGAAATTAAGCGATTTTTAAACAAATTTAATCTCATTTGTTTCACCAAACAAAAAAAAAAAAAAAGGTCCAAATTTATTTTTTTGAAAGCACACGAAATGCACTTGAATCGTAAGAAATTAGATTATATCATAATTTTGACATTCTTATTCCTCATTTTAAAATGTTTTATTCAATTATAATTATTTGACGATGACAACTACTCAGTCATAATGTCTTTAGTATCGATCTCAAAGTCATATATTCGATTAGTCTACGTATTATCTAAGAAAAAAACCTTGTGATTTAGTCCATTCCACAAATCATTCTCCATTAATAATGATTTGATCTTCATCATCCTTGTAATGATTGAACTAAGCATATATATGATAAGGTTAGATGGACAATTTGTGAAGTATAATTAGCTATAGATGTTGAATTAATACAAATTTTTAGAACAATAAGAACTATTACATTGATTACAATATAAATCATGACCCAATTGCCATTAATAAACCTAAGTTGATAAAGAATCATGAACACCAAGTCCAACCACTTTGAAAACCTTTTTGTTTCATTAGTTCCCATAACATTTTTTTTCTTCTGTAATTTAAGTTTCTTTTCTTTTATGCTTAGTTATTTTTTTTAGAAAAAATAGGCATTAAAAATGAAGACGTATTAAAGATAGTGGTTGAAAAGATGGGCGTGCTATCTTTAACGGAGATGTATTAAAGATGGTGGTTGAAAAGATGGAAGTTGAAACGATGACTTCTTTTTTTAATGTTTTATTTTGACCTTTTACTTATTTAGATTAAATAGATTACAATCTTTTAAAGGCTGCATAAAGTTTTCTATCATTTCAATTGTAATCAAAGATTTTTTATGCATGAAATTTGAACTCTCAACTTTTTGTATTAAAAATTTGTTCCTCGATCGTTACACTTTACAAGTTACTTGCAATTTTATAGATAGAATGTATCTGAATCTCTCATTCTAACAAGTTACTTGCAAGTTTGATGCGTAGTGACTCAATTTAGAATAAGATATTCAAATTTTGCCTAAAAGATAACCTATTCTAGTTTTGTTTTTTTGGTTGATCCAAAGATTATAATAATGAGGTATTAATTTGTTTGATTCAAGAGATACAAAGGTTATATAGTTCCTTTTTGTTGAATGAATTGCCCTATCATTCATTTTTTTTACTCAATTTTCATTTCTAATCTCTTTATTTTGCAAACAATTTTGATCCTTGTTTTAAAATCATTTCATTGGAAGTTTGAATCTCTTTTCAAAACTTTTACACACGTCTCCTCAAGCACTAATCTACATAGGACAGAACTTTGACCCCAATTTCCTTCCAACAAACTAGAGAAAAAGAAGGTACCAAAAGTGAGTGTCACATGAAATAATTTGAATCATCAATGGTGAAACATCAGTAAATGGGTGAATAAAATTCTGCATTATGATATTACAACTTTCTCCATCTGACATATAACTATTGTCTATAGGACTAAGAAAGAAACCTATAGACTATACATTACCAAACAGTTCAAAAGTTCCCTCAGTTTTAAGTTTTTCCATGGAATCTACAACTCAAGGCTGACCAAGAAGTGAAGGCCTATAGAAAGCATGGCTTTGTGCTAACTCGATGCGGTCTCGGGGATCATTCAAAGTCTCGTCTCGCAATGCTTCAAGTATAGCTTGAGGTGTTCCATCCCTAATGACCCGAAACACGGAGAAAAGAGAAACGATCATTGAAAAACTCAGAGTTCAAGCTTGGATTAGGGTTAACTGAGCATGAAGTAAAAGTTCATACCAATTTCTGCAGGCCTACTTATTTTTCAGAATATGATGGGCAAATTTTTGTTTTTTCTTATTTAAACAACTTTTTTCATTGAGAAAAAATAATGAAAGAATACAAGGGCATACAAAATGATGTGCAAATTATAAGATAGTAACTATGTGGTGTATAAGCATTCTGAAGTTTTAAGTAAATTACCTTTTAATCAGTATTTTATATAATGTCTTTAAGATGGGACAAAGTTGCACAGGAGCAACAGGTTTGTTGTCTTCAGGATGTAACACATTAAGGCTTGACTGACTCAGAATTTCATAGAAAGCACTAACAGCAGAAACTCCCTGCAAAACAGAAAAAGGATCTCTTCACCACTATATAGTGTGTATACATGTACCTAGATACGTATGTATTTTAGTGAGATCGTGTGTGTATATTGATATGGATGTATTTTAGTGAGTTTGCATGTGTGAATGCATAGGTGCATGTGTATGTGTGTTAGCGTGTGCACTTGCATAGATGAGTGTGTTTTTTTTCCAATGAAAACAACTTTTATTGAAAGAAAAATGAAAGACTCCAAGAGCATAAGAAAAATACAAGTTCACAAAAGAAGGGACCTCCATCTACAAGAAGGGCCTCCAAATATGCAAAATAACACCTATAGAGTAATTACAAAAGGTCCTCTGAAATTGAAGCCTAAAGAGAAACATGGGAACAAACAAGGGACCAAATCTCAAAGGGGGTGTTTGGGAAAGGTGTTTGTGGGTCCTACTACTAAAAAAATATCAATTTTTACCTTATCAACCCCTAAAACTGTGGGCCCAAGAGTTCACAACTCCCTAAACTTCATAACTCCTTTGAATTCCCAACTTCACTCCTTGTCCCAAGCGCCACCAAAAAATCCCTTCCCATTCCTCAGAAAAACCTTACTTCCTTTCACCCCACAAAACCCATAATAGCACATACCCTGGCTAGCCATAAAAAATCACCCATCTCCCCCCACAAGGTGGGTTGTGAAGATCATAGAGGAGTGTGTGCACACTTGCGCGGTTTATCCACAAAAATCAGTTTTCTTGAGGAGATCATTACTGAATATAGGGGCATTTCTTTCATAAATTAGTGGTTCAAAGTTCCAAACGCAGTTGGTAAAGCTTTAACCAAGAAAATGCAAATGATTCTCACATGAACTCATAATGGCGCAAGAAACAAATGCTGTGATTTTACCTGAATCATCCCTTTGCCACTAATGCTATCACCCATATCTAGGTTAAGTGCACCCTTGGCCAACATTTGCCCATACCAGGCATTACGACCTTTCAACAAGGTCACATACGTGTCAGCGAGCAAAGGCCCAGCTAGCTTCTCGGGTTCTTCAGCTAGCAAGTAAGTAATGAATATCATCTCTGAGGTACAATGAGCAAAATATACTGATTTACTGGTAGCACTCTCATTGGTAAGGGCTGCCACCATTCCTGAAAGATCAAAATGAAAAGCAATGAGTATGGTATAAAACTTACAAAATTAGATCACTAAGAAAACCACCATTTTGAGAGAGAGAGAGAGATTGGTCCTAGGCCTAGGACGTTCTACAAAGATTGAGACGCTTGAATATCGTGAATGTACGATGATAATGATAGAAATGCTAGACCGGACCGCAAGGAAAGTTGTAGATATGCAGATAGCCATTTGTAGAAGAATTTGCTTTAACATTGAAAAAGATTCGACTACTCAAGCTAGGCAATTGCAAAACAGAATCTAGTCAAAACCACTACACCAGAGTGCTACCAAAAACAGTTATTTAAATGAAATCTGATATAAATTGCAACGAACGTGAAAAAGAACTAAAGCAATTGCTATAACAAAGTGAAATGTGAAATAGTTTATAAAAAAATTGTTGCAATCAAACTGGTTGTCAATTTGTTATTGATCATTTTCCTAAGGGTTGAAATAGCATATTATTTCAAAATTCTAAATACACCTGGAGTATTAAGAGATGACCAAGCTCCTTCTCAATCAAAAGTGCTTTTATATTATCAGAAATATAAAATCACAGTTCCAAAAAAAGAATAGAGAGGTAATTTCCATCACCATTGAGATAATTAACGAGAAAGTATCTACCACTTGCCTGCTCCAATAGCGTAGACATTTTTCAGACCACCCATAACTTCATGTGTCACAAGGTCACTATTGTCCCAGACAATAAACTGAGGTTGCCTCAAAAAGTTTGCAAGGGGTTTCCTCCACTTCTCAGCTCCGCAAATTCGAGCATTCGCATATTCCTTGTTATAAATCTCCGAGGCGATATTCGGTCCACCAAGATACAATATATTCTCTATAGGCACTCCAGCTGGGAGAAATACATGTCAAAGTTAAGAGGTGGTTGTACAGATATATGTAAAGGAAGAAGAAGAGAAAGGGATAATAAGTAAAAATCTTTTTGTTTCATCCAATATTTACTATCATAAACAACTTGGTAACATTTAACTTCAAGGATCGCGAGATTGTAACAAATTATTACTAAAAAAGATTCCAGAGAGAGCCCAAAATGTTTCTAACTCCAGTATTATAGTATAACTCTTATGTTCATAATTTCACAAACAAAAAAACCCACTGAACTAACAATCAGATGCATACTTCATAATTTAAGCTTCCTCAATAGTCTGAGTGTTTCAGTCTGTATTGAATCTTTGTGAGATAATATTCTTTCCCCTGCTAAGAACTCAAATTCAGACAGACAATCACTCCTTTTCAGCTAGCTAGCAACGTTCTTATCTGTTTATTTTCATTTTGGATTTTAACATACAAACAAAGAAAATAATCCCCATATTTAAGGATCATGATATGCAAATGCATATGTGAAAATAGAGCAGATGAAATGCTAAACTTGGTCAGAATATCTTACTTGCACGGTTTATCATCAGAGTAGGAGTTATTATGTGGGGAACAGGTTGCAGAGCAGCTTCTATACCCTTGGCCAAAGAGATAATAATAGGCACTGTAATTCTCTCTTTCCAATATTTACTTATCTCTTCAAAAATCTCCCTGGTTTCCGTGGAGGGTAAGCCATTGACCACAATGTCAGCATCCCAAACAGCCTCCTGCAAGTTAGTAACCACCTTCAAAGGGCAAAGTGGTGTGTCAATCATGTTCAAGCAAAATCCATCTTTCAAAATCTCATCTGCATACAGCACCCGATCACCTAGCCTCGCTTCGACGTACTTTAGATAAGCACATCGCCTAATCAGCCTCCTCAGCACATCTTCCCTTGAATTGATCACTTCAAAGAGGTGTTCTGCTGTGACTTTATCCACAACTCTTCCTGCTCTCCTCCATATCCGGATTTGAACCTTCTCTCGAAATTGACCATAGCTATCTTGAAGCAGAGCTGCAAAAACACTCCCCCATGCTCCAGCTCCCACACCAACGATCCTCAATGGATCACCATCAGACTTACCTATAAGCCTTCTAAGTTCATCAAGCTTATCTTCCAATCCATTCCAGCTATGAGTTGAACCATTTGACTGTGAGGGACTCATTGTCTCACTCTATGAAGAAAAACCAGCCCCAGAGAACAAAAGAAAAGAAACAACCCCAGGAGGAGAAGATGAAGAATCTAAATTATGCAATCCTTCAAGAAGCTTATATTTCTGTGGGTTGTTCAAAGAATCTACAGCATACAGATCAAGTAGTTGGAACTAATGTCTAAATCAAATCAGAGGTGTCTAGAGTTTTGGATTAGTTGACAAGCTTGTTGGCCAATTCTTCACTCCAATTCTCAGACAAGAATGCTCTGCTTTCTTCTAATCACCATTAAAAAAAAGCGAAAGAAGAAAAGGGTTTTTCAAATTCCACCAGTTTCTAAAAACTTCATCCAACCACCATATGAAAAATCCCCAACTTCAAAAAAATCGAAATATTCAAATGCTGCATTGCTCTTTACGACAGAGTTCGTTCATCTACCCACACCCAACAACAACACGCAATTAAAATAACGAAAACAAAAAAAAAATCAATATATTCAAATAAAAGCCCAGTAAGTGTGAAAAGGGACAAAAAAAAAAGTCAATTAAGTCGGTCTAATCTTCAGCTCGACGGAAACTACAAAGTTGGGGGGGAAGGGGTGTTTAAGTTCGAAATCACAAGAGCAATATCTTCAAAACAACGAGACCCACTTAAAAAATACGAAGATCCCACAGCCCCCAGCATTAATGGAGGACAGCACAAGATCTCACAAACCCATCAGACAAAGACAGGAAATTGAAGAGAACAAGAAAGGGGGAAAAGGCCATCGAAAGGAGAAGAGAAAAAAGCCAAAAATAGTGGCGATTGAAGCCGTGAAAAATGGATGTAAGAAATGGGTTTTTATCAGAGATGAAGAATGTAAAGAGGAAAAGAGAAGAAGAAGGAGGAGGAGGAGGAGGAGGAGGAGGCATTGATGACGATATGGTGGAGTCAAGGCTTTAGGCTGCTCTATCTATCTGTACACAAAAACAGCATTAACTGAAGAGGGGCCAACTTCCCAACAAGCAAATGCATATGCTTCTAATAACTACTAGATCACTAATTGGATTAAGGTTTAGGGGGCATTTTCGTAATTTAAGTCGAGTCTTCTTTTTCCTTTTTTTTTTTTTAAAAAAAAATTATTTAGACCTACTAAATGGTGAATTACAAATATGGTTCAAAGACTTTTAAGATTGCGTCTATTTTTAGTGATAGTTTTAAGAAAATTTTATCTAACCCTAAAGACGTGACATGTTTTTTTTTATAGCAAATAAGGACCAATAAAAGAAAGTAGGTTAGTTGAATTTAATAGAATCTGTTACTCTTCATTATATCATTATTCTGTTACTTATTCAATTTTAGTTCATATATTTTTAAACACTCAATTTTATTTAAGATATTTTCAATAAATCTTAAATTTAATAATTCAAGAACTTCTCACAAGTGGTAGAAGATTAAATTAATGAGAAATTTCGGCTAATTAAATTTTGTCACGTCATCACAATTATAATTTGAAGAGCCAACTAGATATATAGCCATCTTGAAGGTTTCATTTGGAAAAATGGCAAACTGACTTTTATATTGCAAAAATAGCAAAATGAATTAAAAATAAAATTAAAAAAATTATCAAATGTCAATCATACCCCTATATGTAGTTTCTACAACCAACTCTATAATGAATATAATTACACTTTAATAAAACTTCTGACATAGCTATCAAATCACACAAAAAA
>JBBPDJ010000023.1:17390573-17404059 GCA_037974625.1 Cucumis cinereus
TGCAAAGAAGGGAAAGTTGAGTCCCCGCTTTATTGGGCCTTTTGAGATTCTGGAGAGAATTGGTTCTGTGGCGTACCTATTAGCGCTACCACCATCTCTCTCTGTAGTTCATGACGTGCTCCATATTTCGATGTTGAGGAAGTATGTGGCTAACCCGTCGCATATCATCGATTATGAGCCCCAAGAGCTCAATGAGTTTGAGCTATGAGGAGCAACCAGTGGAGATTCTGGAAAGGAAGGTGAAGACTTTGCGCAGTAAAAGCATTGCAAGGTTTTGTGGCGAAATCAACAAGTGGAGAAAGACACGTGGAAGCGGGAGGACGACATGAGAGCTCGATACCCGGAGTTGTTCGAGGATTAGAGCTTTCGAGGATGAAAGCTTCTAAAGGAGGGAAGACTGTAACATCCCAAATTTTTTAAGGTAATTTGAAATTTTATTTGTCAATTATCTTATTCATGTTGGTGAATTTTAATTTTGGGATGTTTATTTTGATTTTTAATTTTGGTTGTGGGTGTTGGAATAATTATATTTGTTGTGTTTTTTTTTTTTTTGTTAGAAAAAGGAAAGAGAATTTATTGAAAAAAAGAGGAAAATGTGGGTTTTAAAGAAGAGAGAGGAAATTGGAATAAATGCAGAAAGAGAAAGAGATTTAATTAAGAGAGAGAATTTTGGGAATTTGAAAAAGGAAAAGGAGGAAAAAAATATAATAATAATAGTGATAATAATAATAATAATATTATTATTATTATTATTTATTTAAAGTGCATCGGGATCCGTGCACTTCATCTTCCTCCTCTCTTCCAAATATCTTCAAGGAAAAAACCCTAGTCGCCCTCACTACGCCGCTGCCACAACCCTCTCTTGCTCCGTCAGATGCCGCCGCTGCACAGCTCCATGCCCGAGCCGACAGCAAACTGCGACGCCTCGCCAATCGCACGCGCCCAGCTGCGCAACCCATCTCCGTTCGTAGGGCTGAGGAAGTGGAGCAGTCGTGCCGTGCCTCCCATCCGCATCGCTAGCGTCTCCAGTCGTGTGTGCCGGATCTGCAACCCACGAGCCAACGTCGCTTCGTCCAATGTGCAGCAGAGCCAATCTCTTCGCGTCCAGATCTGCCAAGCCGCGCAGCTCCATTTTGCTCCACGCCCGGATCCGCGAGCCACATCCCATTCGCTACGTAGCGCCACCCGAACGCAACTGCTCCGCCAGTCGCAACGCTTGATCTCCATTCGGTGAGCCGGTTCCCTTTCGTGCGTCTGAACGCCGAGCCAAGTCGTCGAGCCGAGCCGTGTTTTGTCACTTCCTGTCTCCGCTGCCACTGCTCTTTGTTGGTTTGTTGGTAAGGTTTGGAAAGAATTCAAATTAGATTTTAGGGTGCCTAATAGAATTTTAATTAAGAATTTTCTTTGTTGGACGAAGGCTCGCGGATCTGGTGCGTGCGAGTGGGGATTCGACGCGGCGCGCGGATGGAGGCAGGCTCGGAACTGGGCGATGCGGCTGGCGAGGGAACGTCGAGGCTTGAGGCGGAGAGACGCGAAGCGGCTGGTTGATGACGGTGTGGAGGAAGACGCAGCGTGCAGATCCGGGCGTGGCTGCACGTGGAGCGAAACGGGAAGGACATGGTGCGGCGCGACTCGACGTCACTGATCCGGCTTGTGAAAGGACGACGGCTCGCCGCTGACGTCTCTTCGTGGCTGGCTCAATGTCGACTGATGAAGAGTGGCGCGGCTGAGATGAAGAAGTCACGGCGGCGTGGAGAGGCGGCGGCTAGGGTTTGCAAGAGGAGAAAGATTATTTTGGAAAAGAAGATGAATTGCACGATTTCTAAAACGTTTAAATAAATAAACAATAATAATAATAAAATATTATTATTATCATCCTTTATACTCATTTTAACTTTTTCCAAATCTCTACCTTTTTCTCTTTCTTCTTTAAAACTCACCATTCCTCTCTCTCCTCATTAAATTCTCTTTTCTCTTTCCAACTCAAATAAAATAAAAACACAACCAAATAATAAAATTATTTCAACAATTAACTCCAAACTTTAAATCCAACATAACATCCCAAAATTAAAATTTACCAACAAACAATAAGATAATTGATAAATAAAATTACAAATTATCTTAAAAATTTGGGATGTTACACTCTCACATTCTATCTAAAAACTCTCTCCAACATTCCACATTTTCATCCAAAAGGTAAAAATCTATTAAAACTATCTAAACACTTTAACTTAGGTACATCGTATTTAAATTTTTTATTTATATTGTTTGGTATATCCCATATGTTCTTTAAGATTTGTTTTGTTTGTTTAGAGTTGTAATTGGAGTATTAGTTTAGTAGATATTTAGGTCGTTTGTTTAGATTTGTTTTGAGTGATTTTTTAGGGTCATTTAAAAATTACTTCTATGTCTAAGTTTTTTATTTTTATTTTTTAATTTTAATTCGATCCTTAGAAAACGTTGAAATCTACTTCCTTGAACAAAATGAGATTATTTTATTTAGGGCCCGTTTATTGTTCTTGTTTCTTGTTTTCTGCTTCTCGTTTCCTGTTTCTTCTCTTTTGAGAACAAGAAACGGGACTATATTTGATAACTATTCTTGTTTCCTGTTTCTTGAAGAAAAAAAAAATAAATAAATGTTTTTGATAATTATTTCTTGTTTCTTGTTTTTTTTTCTTTTTTTTTTCCTTTTTGCAACAATATATATATACATATATGTGCGTGTGTCGTACATTAAACATAAAAAAAATATGTTATCAAAAGATTATGTCATCTAATACAAGAAAGTCTTGACGATAACTAAAATATAATAACAAAGTTGTACCATATCTTTTATATGTTGCCCAAATTGGATCGTCAATATCATCTATAACTCAAGTCATTTGTCTTAAATGATATCGAGTCAAATCCAACCTAATTATATAATTATGTAAATATCGTGGTTGTAAAATATTAAAGTTAAGTTAAATGAAAGTTTTGGTCAGAAACATTTATATATTGTAAAATTCTACTTGATTTTCTCAAAAAAAAAAATTCAACTATATTTCAGATCATATAATTAAAACAATATATAAACACGCATATTACAAAAATTAATAATAAAAAAATGAAGTTCAAAAAAATTAATATACATATTAAAAATTAAAATAAGATATAAATCTAAATATTAGATAAATTCAAACTTCAAAATTAAAATAATATATAAATGTAACATAATTCATTTTGTAAATAGCAAAATTAATAAAAAAATTATAAAATATGAAAATAAGTATAAAAAGAAAATAAATAAAAATAAAAGTGATCTGGAAGTTGAAGTTTGAAATATAAGAGAGTTAACGTACATATTAAAAATTTACATATTATATAAATTTAAATATAAAAAATTTTAAATTTTATAAATAAAATAAAATATAAATATTAGAGAATTTTATAATAAAAAAATAAAGAAATGCTTGAACAGATTCTTAAAAAAAATCAATATAGTTGTTTATAATCCCTGAATTCAAAATTTAAAAATCAAATTCTCTAACCTCTCAGGTTCACTGCACAACCCTGAACCCCAAACCTCTCATACCTAAGTTCAATATCTAAACCCTAAATCCTATCCTCGCCTTTTCAAACTGTAAATCCTAATAAACCACAAACCTTTAACACTATATTTAAATTTGAAAACTCTAACCCTTAAATTAAAATTTTAGAACACAAATTCTATACTATATATTAAAAATTTATCTACCTAAATCCTAATTCCAAACATTAAACCCCCTAAATTAAACCGTATAATCAAATTTGAAAACCTAATCCTTAAATTAAAAATTAAGAACACAAACCAGTAACTCTATATTAAAAATTTATGTACCTAAATCCTAGTCTCAAACATTAAGTCCCCTAAATTAAAAATTTTAGAACCCTAAACCTTAAAGAAAAACACAAACCGACAATCCTAAATCCTATATGATCAAATTTTGAAAACATATTCCTTAAATTAAATATTTAGAACACAAACTCGTAACTCTATATTAAAAATTAACATACTTAAATCCTAGTTTCAAACATTAAATTCCCTAAATAAAAATTTTAAAACCCTAAACCTTAAAGAAAAAAAATTAAAACACTAAATGTTGATTTCAAACATTAAAACACAAACCCTAAATCCTACACTGTATACTAAAAATTTACATACCTAAATTTCTAATTTACTTAGATTAAATCCTAAATCAAAATTTGTAAAACGTAAGCCCTAATTTCAGCCCCTAAATTCAAAATTTAAAACACTAATTTGAAGCATACAACCCTACACCCCAAAACTTAGATACCAAACTGTTCACGATATTTATACAAATTTTGTTATTCATGGAAACCCAATCGTAGAAGGTGTAGCTGTCGACTTTGGGTATGCAACTTGGTTTGCCAACATTAGTAGGAAATACATTACACAATCAGGAGCATCAAATTGTGCTATGGTAAGGAGTTGTTTTTATATTTATGATTACTCGGTGTATGAAATCTTAATTCTTTTTTTCTTTTTCTTTTTCTTTTTCTAGAGTGGTATTCCAAATCTAAGTGAAGGTCACAAAATAAACTTAGAAGCGATGTCACTTTTGTACCAACCCAGACATCTAGACAAAGAAAATTCATCTCAACATAATGATCATCATGTTCAGCATCCCAACGTCTCAGACGACCATGGCCAACAATATGAAACTCCACCGTTCACTTCAAAACACACTTACTTCCATGCATCCTTCGATGACGTTTACTCCGTATACAACATTTCCTTCATTTGACAACTTAGGAATAAACACTATGGATATAGGTCAATCATCTCATAATCAATATGAGTTTGATGATCAATATGTGACCTATCCATATCATAATGAGGGTATTGATGAAGGTCAAACATCCACTATTCAAGGTCATGGTAATCGTGGTCGTTCTAGGCATGGTCGAAGTTCGTCATCTTCTGCTGGTGAATAGAATCAGTTAAGTTGACTGAACTCACTTTACATTAATAGTTCAAGCATGAAACTTAATGACCTTTCTGTTAATTAATTAGAGATTAAGTTGAATACATATAAATTATGACATATATACTTTATAATTGGTTAACCGTTTGACTGTTAAACCTAATACCTAATGAATTTCACTTTCTCAAATGAGTTTCAACTACGAACATTAAAAATTACAATCAACATATGTTCCCTTAAGAGACACATGATATCTAATTGATATTGATTTTTCAATTATTTTCCTTTAAAACCTCACTTACTAAAATAAAATCACTGTAAGACAAAAAAAGGAACCCGAAATTTGGAAAGATTCTTTTTCAGAAATTATTTCTACCATCAACCCTATTTTAGTACTAAATTCTAAGTTGGGTAGAGATAGTTTTAAGAGATTTTTACTTTTTGAATGGAAATGGAAATGTGGAAGAAATTTGAGAGAGTTTGGGAGAGTTTGAGAAATTTGAGATGGATTTGTTGGGAGATATTTGAGATTTGAGAGATTGAGAGAAAATTGAAAGAGTTATCAAGAAAGGTAGAGATTTTATGGTTTTTAAGAGTTGAAAAATATATGGAATAGGTCTATTATAAATTTTTTTGCCAAAAACTAATAATTAATAATTAAATTTAAAAATTAAAAAAGAAAAAAAGAAAAGAGGAACCAACGCAAACGGCTGGCATCGTTGTGATGTTGACGCCGTGCCACTTCGGTTCCTCTGTCTTTCAAAAAGACCGCACCCTCTTTCACCCAAATCTCTCCAAAACGTTCTCTGCTTGCCACATGTGTTAGTATTCAGTCTTCAACAATAAAACAAAAAATCAACCCTACTTTTGCAAATATTATTCAAACAACCCCTTTTTTGCCAATATATTTCAACGTAACCCTATTTTAACACTAAATGCAAGTATACAGTAATCAATAGACACAAGCTAACTAAAATATACTATTACTAGTACAATTAAGGGAAAAATTGAAAGAATAATATTAGTGATGTTACGTGCATACCAAAGGTTATAGCAAGAGAAGCATAATATAGTAGCAAATCTTCGTTACTCGTGTAACTATAATAAAGAATGTTTCATCAAACAAAATCAATTATCTTCACAGCTTTGCCATTGATCTTATACTAAATTATTCTACTACTCACTGCCATACCTGGTTTATTTAATGAGACATCCTTAATTCTCTTGTCCACACAATGAAATATAAAATGCATGTATTAGCTATTATTTTCTTATTCTCTAGTGCAAAGAAAAGTTTCAACTTACATTCTAAAGAAAAATGTAGTATTGACATTTTAGGTCATAAAAACAAGGTCTGCCTAAAACAAACGAAAAGAAATAGAAAAATATTAAAGATGAACTTGCACACACATCAACCATCAACTATTTTTGTAGGTCAACTTTACTACAATTGGTTCCCAATATCTTAAACTCATACAATATCGTATTCCACATTCTAACCTCATTTCCTCTAAGCATTTTATTGCTAACATTGGCTCCTATTGACTAATTCGGCCACAACTCTGTCTCCATTCTCAAATCCATAATCCTTCACATTCAAAATCTCAAACATAAATAAATAAATATTCTGGAGACCAAAAAGTGATTCATCCTACATGTTAGGGACATCCAAGAAAAACTAAACTAAATATATGAAGTTAATACAAACACAGGAATAAACTCAACATCTTTTTCAGAGACATACAAGCTAGGAAAAGTAAGTAAATTTTAACTTCCATACGAAAAGTAACCCTATATATATATATATATATATAAAAGGTTTTCAATTCTAAACACGTTTAACCTTCTGAAATCCACAAAAGCTGAAGGTTTCTGTACATAAAAATGGCAGCATAAACCAAAAAACTACAACCCATTTACCAAAAACTGACATTTCAAAACGACCACCATAATCCTAAACATCTATACACCATATAAAGATCTGATTCTCCTAAATATCTCCATTTTCTTTAACCTACGCATTTTCCATTCTAATGAAATGGTAATAATATCATTTCACTTTGATCCCCCCCCCCCCCCCCCCCTCCCCCTGCACAAGACCTATGTGTATTCTTTCTTTCTTTCATGATTTTCCATTAAACTAAGAAACTTATTAAAGACGAAAATAAAACGTACCAACCTCGATACAATATGTTGTTGTCCTAACAGCTTTTCAACTGGCCGACAAGTAGGTCGCTTTTCAATCGGCCAACAAGCAGATCGAGCAGCACCGTTTTGCGAAGCTTATGATATTTGGTCAAATTGAGTTCCTTTGCAATTATCCTCAGATCTACTAGAGTCAATTTCTGGAGTTCGAGAGCTGAGGAAGGTAAAAGTGCTAAAATTTTGGCTATTTGATCATCAATGGTGGCACGTGACTTCACCATTTGGTTGTCATCCCCAGTTCCGCTGTTGGGTTTGATTTGATCTGAACTAGAAATATCATCAACAAGAGATAAATCTATAAACTCTTTACCAACCAGCATATTTGAAGTCCCTTTGCTTTGGGATAAAGAACCTAAGTTCTTCTCAACGTCAAAAGCACCGTCCTGCATCTCGGCCTTGGGCTGAGAAGGCTTCCATTCAAGAGGCCAATCTAAGCAGGCATCGTCTCCAATTGCTCCCGGCTTTCGACTCTTTTTTTCTTTCGAAATAGAAGTGGGTAATTTGCTCTCTCCCCTCCTCTCAGTAAATGCTTTCTGCTTATAATCCATGTTCAAATGCAACTTCTCACGAGAAACATTAACATTTTTAGAATCTTCCAGCAATAAACTGTCGGTCTCCTTTGTCTGGGTTCTGACCATAACACTTCCCTGCTGACCTTGCAATTTTGTAAGCAACATTATAAGAACATTTGAAGAGTCAAATGAACCAGGTTTTGGAGTCTCCGAAACTTTTAGATTGTTGTCCACCATCCCTTTTGTGTTTGAAGATAAACATGAGGCACCACTTCCAATGGATTGAGGGAGAGCTGGCCCGGCATCACTCTTGTTTCTCTTTGTCCTCAACAAAAAATCAATTAGCTTTTCCTCTATATTGGGATCAAAAGATCTTTTACTTCCACTGAGTCCATCTCTTTGTCTTGGGACATCTGGGTTGGCCTTTTCAGCAACGCATTTCCCTTGCTGCTAGTTTGAAAGAAGGTTAAGACTTTAATTGAAAAGCTTAATTACACCCAATACTTCATTACTTTGTTTTAATTAAAGCACCATACAATTCAAATTCAAAGAAAACCAAGTTTTCAAACCTTCTGTCCTTTTAGAAGGTTGCGTTCGCCAACTACATTTGAAGCTGACTTCAATTTTCTGCTCTTGGATGAGTTATTTATAAGGTGTTCCTTAGCTTCCTCAATCTTTAGTTTTGAAACAGGTTTCGTATTGTCTGGCTTCAAGCAACTATTTTCTTCAGTCACGAACGAATTTAAGCGAACTCCACCAATGGCAATTTTCGGCTGCAAGGAAAATTTAAAATATAAGCATCATAACATTGAGTGACTATTTGAATACAAAGCAAAGTGGGAGACTAATGAGCATATTATGACTCAATTACACTGTTCAACATTTGAGCTATCACACAAATGCTTCACCTTCCTTTGATCCAACTAAACACACCAAGACACTAACTGAAACTAAAGCAATACCTTAACTTCTATATCGTGAATTCTATCATTTTCCTTGTGCTTTCGAACTGAACCATTGGGCATTGTATCCACTGCAAACAAAATGCTCTTGACTCCTGTTTCTTCGCTTTTCACTTTCAAGCCCGAAATGCTTGAGGTTTCACACAATGGACTGATCAAATCCATCTCAGTATCAGGACTTTGGTTGTTCACGGTTGCATATTGTTCCTTTTAACAGAATTAACATATATTTTTAAAGGGAAAAAGGGAAAGAAAATTCACTTCAGATGACAGAAATTAACAATTAATCAATAAACTAGTTACTAACTTTACAATTTACCATGAGGTTCTTTTACCAGGATGCTATATTCAAGGAACAATTTCTTCCAACTAAGCAAAACAAAAGGACTTCAACAGTAGTTAGATTTACCCTAGGAACAAAACTATAGTAAAGCATCTAGTTAAGGCTTGGCCATTATCAGAATGATATATTGTGCAACATAGAACACAACTAACAGTTTGAAAGATATAACCGTTTGGATGTAAAATACAGTTAGATCCATCCCATTTATATACTTCTATAAATATCTGTCTGAATTTATGTTAAATAAGGTGAAATGAACATCTTAGAGCAGTTACAAAACTGTACAAAAACTGTTTAATTATTAGCTTTAAGATCTACAGAAAATTTGCATCTTCGCTCATAGATATGATGATTAGGGCTAATTTTCACTTCCTTACTAAATCCTCCGAAATGGAAGTATGCTGCAACATTTCATATCTTTTAATTCAAAGATATCAGATTGAGAAATGACAAAGCAAAAGAATGCATCCAAATGGACAGTAGGTCAAAAAGCACGTGCCTAGGCTCAAGGTGCAGCCTCTTCACCTAGCTTCAACTGAGCGAGGCTCTCTTAATGAAGCACACACACATCATTGCCTTAATTTTAAGGAAGAAAGACACAAATATTCCTAAAATATACTATTTTTTTCATTTAATCTCGAATAAAAGATATCTTTTCTTGTCCACGCTTTCTTTAAACAGAAAAAAAAGAACAAGAACACATATAGGGCACATGTAATCCCCCAATGGACACTGAAAGTAAAGTACCTTAACTTCGGAATTCTATTCATAGAGAAAATTTACTTCAGAAAATGAAATATCTATCTAACCAGTTGTTAAAATGGTTAGACAGATATTAAGAACTAAATTTGTTAAAATGGACTGTACAACAGTCACGAATACTAAGTACTAAATGCAACGTAAAACGGTTTTCAGAGATTAAACTATTCTGTAAAAATGCCCGCCAAAAAAATTATATCCCCCTTGCAAAAATCTCTATGTGCAGTATCCTATGGGACCGTTGACAATTGAAAGTGAAATCATGAATGTATGCTTTATGCTTTCATGAAGTTTTTGGTTGTCTTCTTTCTCATACTTGATGAACACTGACTTTTTAGATGTCAGAGGGTACAGAGAAAACCTGCCCATCATCTTGTTCACAATCCTCTCCAAGAAAAGGCTTCAAAATCTCGTACAATTTCTCTGCCGGTTGTCTATGTAATGATGACTGATCATTTGTATTAATCTTATCACTTTGTCTCCAGCTCTTCATTGAATGATCAAGAACGTCAATCTTCTCTCTCAAAGCAGTACAGCATGCTTCAAATTGGTTTCTACTTTCTGTCCATGCAAGGTCACATTGAAGCAACAACAGATTTTCTTCAAGATCATCGATGTCAGCATCTGCTTTCCGTATTAAAATCTTCAGTACTTGAACACAATACTTTTCATTCATAGCATTTTCTTCTATAACATCTACGATCATAAAATTATAAGAAATATAAGTACCCCAATTGTCAAAATAAAACAAAGAGAAAAAGTGGGTCCAGGATAACTGCATTCACATAGTTTCTTTCAAAGAAAAAGATTTAAATCTTTACCTTTCCCATGACCAAAGTAAAAATCAGCCTGCCATCCAGATTCCAGATTGTACCTGCTTTCATCAGCATCGGAAAGGGAGAAACCTGGAACAATCCTTTATAAACAAATTAACTAGAAGCTTGATTATTCAGATAAATAGAAGGAAGTGAAAAGGAGATCAGTAGAACCTTGATCATATGGCCAATCCCACAGATCCCCGTCCATGGAAGTCTCTGAAAATTTATCCTGCAAAAACAAATGTCCATGACCATATTAATTCATCAATGTGCAAAAGAGAAGAACAGCAGTAGAACACCTCTGCCAATCAAGAGATAAATGAACAGAAATCTATTGATGGCATCATCCCAGTAACCAGATAACTCAATACCATCAGCTCATCACAGCTACATTTCAAAATTTATCAGAAAATCGTTGTTCTTTCACTTCACTGCTTAACAATCTGAATAAAGAACGATAGTCTAAAACATTGACTGAACATCCTGAAGAATGATGCATTCACTACCAAATTGAATATTCATAATAATTAAACTTATAATTAAAAAAGTGTTTCACAATTCTTCAACATATTTTGGGAGAAGACCAATTCCTTATTATCAAGTTCCCAAAAAATGAAAAATATTATTAAAAAAAAAAAAAAAATTAAAAAGATAGAGTACCAAATCAAAGTACTGGATTGATAATATCCACAGAACTTTCAGAGAGATTATAACTCAGATTCTTTCACAAATTGAAAAACATATCAGGCCCAAAGGCTATAAATACGGCCCTCATCATTGTATTTAACATAAGCGGGGATCATTGATGATTAATGAAGAATAACTCCCTTTAAGAATTTTAGCCTTCTTCAATCAACGTTTAACAGCAACGTTGCAAAATGGTAGGCTACAGTAAATCAACAAAAAAAACATTGCAGATCAAACTGGAAATACCAAAGAAAAAAAGCTTCAAAGTTACCGACATTTAAAAAAGCCAAACAGAAAAGTAAAGTAACCAAAAAAAATCTCGACATCAAAGCTCAAAAGAGTAGAAAACACAGCGAAATGAAAAGAGAAGAGTAAAACCAACAAGCTTGCATATACTCAAGACGCAAGCTATTACTCAGAATACAGTCCAAAAATTAAAAACCAAAGCTAAGAAAACAACGATTTCCAAGAACGATGAGAAATACCAATAAAAGCTAGCGACAATTAGTGAACCCAATCAGCAAAAGAAAATAAACAAATAATAAAATTCGGAATACAAAGCTGAAGAAAGTAAGAAACGATGCAAAACGAAAAGAGAAAAGTAAAAAGCCAAACAGTTCGCAGTTTCCGAAGAACGCAAACTAATTCTCAGAAACGCGGTCCAAAAACTGAAAATCGAAGCTCAGAAAACCAGGATTTCCAAGAACAATAAAAAACACAAATAAACCAGCGACAATTGACGGAGTCAAACAGCAAAAGAAAAGTAACAATAAAAAATAAAAATCTCGAAATGCAAAGCTCAAGAGAGAGAAATAAAACGAAATGTAAATAAAACAGTAAAAAACCAACTATCCAGCTCTCAAATTCCGAAGAACGCAAACTATTTCTCTTAAATGAAGTCAAAAACTAAGGACCGAACCTCCAAAGATTTCCAAGCACACAAACCAAAGCTAGCGCCAGTTAACAGAGCCAAACGGCAAATGAAAGAAAACTTTAACAAAAAAAGCACTCGAAATGAAAGCTCAAGAGAGTACGAAACAATGCGAAACGAAACGAAAAGAAAACAGTAAAAATAATTAAAGAAACCAACCAGCTCGCAAATTCCAAACAATGCAAACAACTTCTGAGAAATGCAGTCAAAAAACTAAAAATCAAAGCTCAGAATGCAACGATTTCCAAGAAGAACGATATGTACACAACAAAGAAGCAGAAGGAAAAGAAAAAACAAGAGGAAGGAGATAAAAAAGCATAAAAAGAGGAAATGCAGCATGTTTCCAAGAAACGAAGCAAGAAAAAAACAAACATAGAGGAGGAAAGGTTATTACTGCCAGGGGTACTGGTACTGTAACTGCAACAGCAACAGCAACAGCAACAGCGGAGAAGCGAGTGAGAGGACAATGCAAGGAGCTGCTGCTGCTTCACCAGTAGAATCCACATAGAGAGAAATGAGAATGTGGAGCAGAGAGAGGTCTCTAGGGTTTCTAAATCTTGGAATTTGAGAGAGAGAAGGAGAGAAGGCGCCAAGGATTTTTTTTTTTTTTTTTTTTTTTTTTTTTGGCTGACAGAGGAAGAAGTGTGCAACTGAAAGCGACGAACGGTCTCTTTCGGAAATCACGCAGCGGAGGAGAGGGATCCTTCCCAGGGTAAAATTGTAAATTCGTTTCTTCAACATTGACACCATCAAGTTTTGGACCCACCGGATCAGAAAATTCTCTGGGCCCACTATTTGGATTAGGGGAGGACATAAAAAATGATGGAATATTAAGAAAATAAAAAAAGGTCGACCAGATAAATAATAAAATTTAAGATTTACTTTTCATAAATAGCAAAAAAAATAATTTAAATTATAAAAATGACAAAATAAATTAAATATTATTAATTATAAATTAACGAAGAACCAAAATATCCTTTAACTAATTCAAATTCAAATCTTAACCACTCAGATTTTCTTACTTTATTGCAAAAATACTTATTTTAAAATCACAACAATTTTGATGGATACAAACTTTAAACAAACTCTGATTTTCAAAATCTGAATAAATTTAAAATTAAAATCAAAAATATTTATATAAAATGATTATATGGAAAAAAAAATAAAGGAAACAAAAAGTTAAATTTCGTTTGAACTAACCTAGTAAGGTACGATTAGTTTGCATGGAAAAAAATTATAGTGTAATTCATATTAGAAATATAAAACATTTCTAGGGAGATAACACAAAAAATGAATTACAGT
>JBBPDJ010000023.1:17404159-17431700 GCA_037974625.1 Cucumis cinereus
TTTTTTGTTTTTTTTTTCAACCCTACCCCATTTTTGTCATTATTTTCAAAAAGTTATATATTCTTGAAATTACCCCTTCATCTGATCATACTTTTCGTTTTGTTCTTATTTATCTTCATATACAAAAGGTTTTTTTTTTCCATATATGGTTGAATATCCTAAGCTTTTTTTCTTCTTTTTGTCTGTGACATACTGTTCTGAGCAAGTTTTTCCTTTCATTATTGTAATACCTTGAGTTTAGGAGAAGAACATCAATAAATTGAGAGCACATCTAAATGATAGGGATCCTAAAAATTTGAAAGTATGATTAAAAAATGCTTAGTAAAGAATTGAAAGTTATTAAATATACCAATAAGATGTACGTGCACTTTCCTTTTTGGTGCCTCAATCCTTAGAGCTCTAAAGTTAACTATATATGCTTAGCTTGAAACAATCCTATGTTGGGTTATCTTTTGAGAATTTTCCTAAAAAATGTGTGAGTAGAACAAAGCATCCTTTCTCCGACGAGTGCACGTTTGAGATTAGAGATTGCTCAAACCTTAGGGGTGCAACTAGGAATCGTGATTTAGCACTGAAGTTGTTTTGATTTTTGTTTGCAAAGCAGTGGATCTTCAACGACACAACAACTATCTACATTTGAAATTACAAAAATCTACCCCATGCATGAGAATTGAAAAAGTAATCGTAATGAATAGTTTAAATCGATTCACTTACGTAAATTTAAGAGTTTAATTGATGCAAAAATATGAACGTTTCATACGATATTTGTCAACGAAATTTGGAGGTGAATGTAAACTTACGGATTTACAAAAGTCTAGAGTTTTAATGATACAAAGTTCAAACTTTAGAGTGTAAATTGAAATTTTTCCTTCTAACGATATATTATAAATTAATATACCATTTCAGTTCATATACTTTAAAATTTGTTCAATTTTAAAATTTATACTTTCAAATATTTAATTTTAATTTATATACTTTATCATCTTAATTTACATTATATTATATATTATATATACGTCAATTTTAAGGAAAATTGCATAAAAACCCTCGAAGTTTGGTTTCTTTCAATTTAAGCAATTATATATCTGTAGTTTGTTAATTGTTGCAATTAGCTTCTTACTTTTTAAATTAATTATTTGGATGAGGTATTTTAGAGTTTTTTTTAAAATAAAGATTATTGAATTGAAGATAAATATTTCACTTTCAGAGGATTGTGATGAAATTGATACTGAAAAATGTTTAAAAATAAGAATTTCCAGTTCTCCGTCGTCTAGAAATTCAGATGCGTGGGGACATAAATCAAAGGCGTTCCGATCTGGGTTCAAGTTCATTCCGCTTTAATCTTCCATTCCCCCAAAATCCAGATGGGGGAGGGAAGGTAGAGGGAGAAGATAGGAAATGAGAGATAAGCTTTATTTATTTATTTTTTAAAATTTTAAAAAATCTAATAAGCCCCTAATTGCAACTATTAACAAACTAATATAATTGAAATTTGAAAAGTGTAATTGTAACAAATCTTCGTAATTTATGGTTGATTTATGCAATCAATGTATTTTATTAGTGTTATGATCTTAAAATTTTATATTTATTTTAAAAATATCAAAGTATAGCAAAATAAATCAAATTTTTGTAAATATTACAAAATATCACTTATAGATATTGAAAGACACTGATACAATACTACCATCTATCACTACTCAATCACTCAGTACTATCACTTAATAGACTATGAAATTTTGTTATGTTTGTAAATATTTTATTAAAACTAAAATTTTTGCAAACTTATTAGAAAAATATGGTAACTTTTTGAAAAAATATAGTGATTCCGTTCAAAACTCATAAATAAAATAGGATGAGCGTTGAGCATTCGCCCTAAGTGAGAGAAGAAGAAATAGATGAGTTTGAAGGAAAAGGTCAAGGATTGAACTCGTCAATTTACTTCAAATTTATCCAATTGTTCTTTTCTCACACGGGACGAGTTATTCCTATTTTATTTATTAAATAGGGGTTGAGTGTTGCTCTTCTAAATCGCTATATTTTTTTAAAAGTTTCAAAACAACAATATTTTTTTAATAAGAAAAAGACGAAAAAAGAGGTAAAGAGTTTAGAATCAGTGAGAGGAAAGGTTGAAGTGATGAAAAAGCTGAGTCAGAGCAACGGCTAGTTTTATTTCAACATTCTGATTTTCCAGCTCATCTCAACGTCTCCCCCCCCCCCCCCCCCCTAATTTGTCGCCCAAATTTTGACCGTTACTTTCTTTTTTTTTCTTTTTCAAATTCAAATTGTTTTTTTTATTCAAATTTATTTATCCATTTGTTTTTTTTATTATTATTTTTTTTAAATTTAATACATCAACTTCAGTGTTGCTTTGATTCTATTGCTAAAACACTCTCTTGCCTTTTTGTTTAAATTAGTAAAATTATCCCCAAACATCCAAATTTTATTTCTTCTTTGTTGTTTCGTCAACGTAATTCGTAAAGTGAGTCTCAGTTGATTGTATTTGTTGTTGTTGTTATCAAACCGTGCAATCTGATCAGAGAACATAAGGTGTGCTCCATATGATCTGATTAGGTTTAAAAATAACGTAAGACTCATTACCTTTACTGTTAAGTCACATCTATCGTTGAATTATGGGTATACAGTCGATCCTCCCTCTCTATGTATACTATTTAAATTATCATATAATTATATAATTTACAACTTCTTTTTGTACAATTGGAGTGAAGAGATACGAACCACAAACCTTATGATTACTAATACACATATGTCAATTGAACTATGTTGGGTTTGACATCTAATATACAACTTTTTTCAACTTTTTTTTTTTTTTTTTTTGGCACATTTGACTTTTGATTTGAGTTGGATGTATTAGTATCACAATGTCTTAAATCTCAAGTGTAATAATTTTAACTTTTCATTCAAACGGATTCAATTCACCGACTAATTTTAATTACGTAAAATTCTCATAAACTTCAACAAAAAGTACACTTTAGTACAACCGTAACCTTAGTTTAATGCACATTCTCAACTATTCAATAAACCATTTAAAACTCGCATTAATTTTAAGTCTCACTATTTTGTACGTAATATATGTTTTATAATATTCATAAAGTTTTTCAAATGGGAGCGTAAAGATAAAAATTATAATATTTATGTTAACTTGAACATAATTCAACTAACTAAAACATTACAATCGTGATGGAAATGCTAGAATTTAAATTTCACCGTCAATTATTGGACTAAAAAGAAAAATGCTAAATAACAATAGTTGTCAATATGATTATGTTTTCAAAATTTATTGAGGAACGAAGACTTTTTTTATTTTTATTTTTTTCAAAAAACTAATCACAAGCTCTCTAAAAACTATTTAAAAGTAAATTAATAAAAATATGGAATGAACCTTAAATTACAAAATCAAAGTAGTATTTGGTTACGTAACGACGTTACTCCTTAAAACTCTTTAGTTTGTCTATCAACGGTTAATGAACTTTAAAAGAGTATCTGACAAGTTGCTGATTCTTCAATTTTGTGCTTAAATCTGCCTTCGTGAACTTTCTAGCATTCAATCATGTGTCTAATAAGTCTTTGACATATTTAAAATTTTTAAAAATAATTGATCCATTCGATACAAAAATTGTTTTTTTTTTAATTTAACACTAAACTTTCCATTAGTGTCGATGTTCACAAACTTTTTAAAAAATGTTGATTAGGTCAATGATCTATTAGACATAAAATTGAAAATTTAAGATCTTAACAGATACAAAGTTTTAATTTTTAAAGATTTATTAAACATTTTAAAAAAAACAAATACCAAAAACACACAAACGTACATGAAGGTTTAAGGACCAATTAAATATATATTAAAGTTCAGGAAATAAATAAACGCAAACTTAATTACGTAAGATCAAATTTTTTATTTAACCATTCTATATCTTATCGTTATTATTAATAGATTAAAATATCTTTTTATTATCATATTGTATAACTCATCTAATTTTAGTCCCTATACTTTAATAACTCTTAAAATAAATCATTTCTAGTTGGGTTTTATCGTAAGAAGAATAATTTTCATTTTAGGAAAAAGAGATAATATTGAAAAAAAATTCAAAATTTAAATAAGTTAGGTTACTAAATGGAAAATGATATTTAAGTATTATTTTTAAAGAAAATTGTACAAACCATCAACTTTGATCGACTTTGTTACGCTACACCCATAAACCTTTATTTTGATCAATCACACCCATCAACTATATGTTTTATTTACAATTACACCCTTAAACTTTTAGTTTTATCCATTAAACCCCCATCAACCAAATGTTAATATTGATATCAATATATTTGTAATAATTTTTTTTATATTGATATAATAACATTAGTGCTTATATAATTGATGACGTCAAACTCGTCAATATATGACGTGTTAATATTTTAATTTTGTTAATTTATATATCTTGACTTTATTTCTTATTCTCAATTTTACTCTTCCATTCTGCTTCAATTTGTTTTATCAATTTTCTTTTTAAACTTATAAATGTTTTAAAATTACTATTAAACTAAAGGTTTAATTCTTTTTGTTAATTTTCCTTATAAATTTTAATTTAAATTCCATTGGATGTATTTTAAAAAAAAAGTTAAAATATTTATATACTAATAAACAAAGGTAAAATTTTAACAAATTACTAGTGTTAATTGATACAATTATAAGTTAAGAGATGTAATTATAATCAATCGTAAATATGGTAGGTGAGAATGGTTTGGACAATTTTAGTTAATTTTATTTATTATTGTTTTTTTTTAAATTTTGTTGGGATGATACTCTGGATTTGAAAATAGAGGGGGCCAAAAAATTCACATGCAGAATAACTTATCATTATTATTATTATTATTATTATTATTATTATTATTATTATTATTTAAGAGAAAGTAAAATTTATTGATGGGAAATAGCAAGCCAAGAAAATTAGAAAGCAATAAATGAAAAAAAAAAACTAAAAAAATATAAAACATGTTAGTTGTAAGTACAATAATTTGACATTGGAAGACAAATGTATAAATGTCTTTATTTAGCTTTTGTTTTTTAATTATTTCATTTTTTGTTTTTTTTTTAAAATTAAACTTATTTTCTATCTATTGTTTATTAGTCAAATTTCATAAACAAAATCAACTTTTCAAAAGTTACTTTTTTAGTTATCAAAATGTGTTTATAAACTTAATTTTAAAAAACAAAATTGTTACCACACGAGGTCTTAGATTTCACATTTTAATGATATTCTTGTTTTAATTTAGATTTTAAAAATACGTAGACAATAAAATATACAAATATTCAAAAGAAAATAATTGAGTGCATCTCGAACCATACTTGTGGGCCTTTTAAAAAATTAATAATAATGACCAAACAAAACTTTATTTTAAACAATATTTTGAATGATAGATCAAACCTTAAACCTCGAGACTGATAACACGTACATGCGTGGTCATATAAAGGACCATGTTTATTTCCAGTAATATATATTTTAATTTATTACATAAATTATTTTATAATAAATTTATAATCCATAAATAAATATTCAAACGCTCCTCTCTAAATCCTCAATCAATCATTTCAAGGAAACA
Source organism: Cucumis cinereus (assembly GCA_037974625.1). Classification (NCBI taxonomy): domain Eukaryota; kingdom Viridiplantae; phylum Streptophyta; class Magnoliopsida; order Cucurbitales; family Cucurbitaceae; genus Cucumis; species Cucumis cinereus. Next base: position 17,409,773 of record JBBPDJ010000023.1, read on the forward strand.
AGCTTTATTTTCTCTCAACACTCTCATCGTCTCTGTTTCCGCTCATTCTTCTTCTTCTTCTTTCTCTCTGTTTGGTTCCTGAGAATAATCAGAGCCACGCAGATTCTTCAAAGGTAGTTTTTTTTCTCATCTGGGTTTCTTTTTTCTCACTTTTAACACCAACCCCTTTCATTCCTTTCTGACTTTTGTTTTTCTCACTCCCTATCATGTTTCCGCTCTCAATCTCAGTTCGATCGCCCAGTTTTCGATCTTTTTACTTACTAATTGCTTGATTCTTTTCCGATTACGAGAAATGGGCTTGTTGTTCCTGTTACTTTATTTTCAATGTGCAAATGGGGATGGGGGATTTTGGGGAATTAGGGTTTTTCTTGGTTCTTCTTGCCGTCGATTGGAACATTTGTTTCTATCAGGGTTTGTTCTTCCGATGCTGAAGTTTGAGACTTTGGAGTTAGTCTTAGCAATCACTGCACTTTTTTTTTGAGTATTTTTGTTAATTAAAAGCCGAGGCATCTGATTCCTGTATCACTTCCATGAATTGCGGCTCCGAGACATTGCTTTATGGGAATAAAGAGCTATAACAATGCTTTACTTTCCCTGTGAAACTTCTCTTTTGGGGTTTTAGAAACACGAAGTGTTTTCTGAAATTAAATGCTCTTTCCTGATGTTTGATTTTGGAGCTCTATTGGTATATTCTTGCATCACGTCTTGTTAACTTTGAATGCTTTGAAAATTATGCTCGAATCAGTGGTCGATTGCTATTGATTTCAAAGATTGTTGGCTGTGTTTATTTTTTTAGTATGAGTAACAACTTTCCCTTCTGTTCTTCATCTTGGTGATGTGACCTTTGTAGGATTATGCTTAACATCTAGATCATAGAAGCTTAAAGGCCTGGGAAAGTGGAAGCTATTAATGATTTGACTTTTTGAGTTTAGAGTTCTGAAGTTGAAATCAACCGTTATTTGTATAATGGCATCTACCCTGCTCGATGTCTGTGGGTCCATAAGAAAGTGGTAATGTCTAGGATTGAATCCTTAACTACGAATGCCCATCTTAGGTATAATCTCTCCTCTCGTGTACTGAAATTGTTACAACCTAAACCCGCAGTTATGCAATGAGTGGCAACATTCTCTTTGGTATGTGTGGCAGATCTACTACCAAGTTACTAATATTGTTGTTTTATGTTTCTGCTTGGGACGTGTTAGAATACCTTTTTACAAAGGTGGTATAGGATCTTAAATTTGGACAACCTACATGCATATTACTCTCGTCATGTTACTGGGTGGATTCCCTTTGTTCAATCAATTATGTCATTTCGTCAATGTCCTTGATCTGCTGCATCCTAAAAGCATAGGTGTCCTGGAAAAGATTCTGGTCACAACTTATGTACATTTCTCTTGTAATTGGGCAGAAGCTTGACTAAGGCTGCAATGAGTGTTCTAAAGATTTTCTTGTGTCAACTCTGGCACCTATTTAGTTTATTCTTGGTCGTTGCATTGTACTGCGCCTTTAAGTTTATTAAAGGTTTTGATGTTTCATGACCCTAAATTATTGTTCCTTTGCAAAGCAACATGAATTTAGTGCAGATGCCCTATTCTTATGTTCTGAATCTATCTCAACTTATATCAATAATATACTAAAATCTGACTTCATTTTGTAATAACTTCCAATTCCATGTGCAGGTTCTTCTTTGCTTCTGGATTGCTTACACTCAGCAAAGTTGAAGTTTTTCAGCCCAGTTTCTGTTGATTCTTGAAACAAGTTATTCACTTTAGCAGTTGCGTAGGAGTGCTTTGTTTTCCCCCCATTGGATATGGTAATTCTTGGCCTATTGCACATTATATACTTTAATGACCCACCCTGGAGACTGGAGAGGTATACTTGTGTACAGAGGGATGTGGTTATGCTGTCAGTTTGAAGGTGTACTTGTGAACAACTGTTAGTCAGATTGCCTGAGCATGGAAATCTGTTGGGGAGGGAGAGAATGAGGAAGATACAGGAGAGAAGGCAAAGGATTCAGGCTTGTAGTTGAGAGACCATGCCTCCACTCCAAAAGATTTAGAACTCTGTATATAACTTGTTGAATGCATTACGTTCCCTCTATCTTCGACTACAGGAGTGACTGGGTGTAAAAGAAACAATTAGGAAGAATATATTTTCACGTCTTTATCTCCTGGTTTGCTTACTCGATTTTATGGATGGTTTTGATGTAGAATATGTTTAATTAAGATACAAACAGCCAATGATGCTTTGATGCTTGGATGAAAAACAGTTTCTCATTCCATCTACTGCTGTACCTCATTAATGGTGCATACCTTTCAATTTGTTTCAGGCCACTAATGAAAATCTTCCACCAAATGTTATAAAGCAACTTGCAAAGGAGTTGAAGAGCCTCGATGAATCCCCTCCTGAAGGCATAAAAGTAGTTGTTAACGATGATGACTTCTCAACAATATTTGCTGATATTGAGGGCCCAGGCATGTCATTTATCCCTTTTTCAAATGAAGTTTCTCTTTGATATGGAGTTCACTTTTCTTACTGCATTGTCATTGTTTTGCTTGCAGTGGGGACTCCCTATGAAAATGGTCTCTTCCGCATGAAGTTAATATTGTCTCGTGATTTCCCATGTTCTCCTCCCAAAGGTTTGCTCTGATAATTTTTTGGTATAATTTGTGACATTAACAGCTTTAGCCTATATCTGAGTTCAATTTGTGGACCATATTTATCTGAGGATCTAATCTGTATGATTAGTTGATAAATTGAATGTATGCTTCTCTTAGATCCTATTACCTCATCTTTTATTAATTTCTTTATAGGTTACTTCCTTACAAAGATCTTTCATCCGAACATTGCAACCAATGGCGAGATTTGTGTCAATACTTTGAAGAAGGATTGGAATCCAAGCCTCGGATTGCGACATGTTCTAATTGTAATTACTTTTTCAAATTTGTGGCCGTTATCATGTTTCTTGCCTGAGATCCTCATTGACTGAAGAGGACTGTTTTTACAAATGCTTTAGTATATTGAATTCAGTTTAATATGTATGGTTTGTTTCAGAATCTGTGTATAAATAGGTGTTATGTTGAACAGGTTGTTAGGTGTCTACTGATTGAACCATTTCCAGAATCAGCTTTGAATGAACAAGCTGGCAAGATGCTGCTTGAAAATTATGATGAGTATGCCAGACATGCCAGGTTAGTCAGGCCCCTCTCCAAATTATCTGTTCCATGAATGTGAGGTGATATGAAATGCTGGAATGGTTATTATTGTTTATTTAGATAGACTTCAGATGATTTTATTGGTGCACACATGTGCTGTTGGACCCAATAATCACTGTTCAAACTAAGATTGAACTTGCTCGACTATCGAAATGGTAAAAATTTCTTTCAAAGCATTCACGTACAACCGTATTCACGTCGGGTTGTACGACTAAAACATTATGTGAAAATTTTAGAATCCCTGGAAACGGTACAAGATGCACTTAAGAAAAGGCTTCTGTTGGAAATGATTTTGTTGTTTGACTCTATTTTGTTCTTAGTATGGTTTCTTAATTTGAACACTAAGCTTAATTTATTTTCAAAAACCAAAAATCAAATAATCATTGAACCAAATCTATGTCCGCTTTTTCACCTCCACTCCTTTGTTCTATATTTGTTATCTAAAATTTAATTTTCTAGTAAATTGTAACTGTCGCCTTTTAAAAGATAACGATAATGATGGTATGATCAAAATAAGAAGCAGCCAACTTTCCTGTTGCTTCCCAGGCTCTATACAGGAATCCATGCAAAACCAAAGCCAAAATTCAAGACTGGAGCCATCTCCGAGTCAACAACCGCTCTCAATGTTGACCCGACAAATGCGTCGGCACTTAACACAGATCTGAAAAACGCATCTGCCACTGCATTGCCTTTGGCATGTCCAACTGCCAATTCTAATACCACAGTGAGAAGTGGGCAGGAGCAGCAGCAGCAGCAGCAGCCAAATGTGGTTACAGCACCAGCGTTGGAATCAGGAGTCGGGGGCTCTGGGGTGGGCGGAGCAGCAGCAGCAACGGTGAAGAAGGAAAGTGGACACTTAAAAATGCAGCAGGTTGACAAGAAGAAGATAGATGCAAGAAAGAAGAGCTTGAAGAGATTGTGATGTTTTTTATTATTTTGAATTGAACTAAAAAATGGATGGTCAAATTAATGGCAGAGTTTTATTAAGGTCAGCTCTCTTGTTCGATAATGGTGGGCGCTTGGAAGAAAAAATAATTAAGAATTTAGAACCGAGAGTTTAAAAAAAAAGAAAAAAAAAAAAGAAAAAAAAAGAAGTGTTGTGTGCTGTGCAACCAACTTGTAAGGAACACACTTTCATTGGCTGAATCACTCATGGAGTTGACTTCTTTCATTAAAATTTTCCTTTTCCTTTTCCTTTTATTAAAATGTTTCCATTTTTGAAAAAATGTTGCATAGATTTTCCTTGAATTATTGGTTTTTTGGTGGCTTTCGAACTGAAAATCTGAAAGAAGTAGGGGTGCTATAGTAAACGCTAGATGAAAATGAAATCGTGAAACATCAAAACGTTGTAAAAGATAGTTGAAATGAATTTTATATAACAAACAGGTATGGAATATTCAGTTTTAGATAAAATTACAAATCTAATTCACTAGAGGCCTTTAAAAGGATCTAACGAGTGAGATCCGACCTACTAGTGGTATTGACATGCATTCCATTCAAAACGTAACGTATACATATACATATAGTTATATATAAATAGTTATATGAGTATTATTGGGAGGTGGAAGTAATTTGAGTGATCTAAATACAAGATTCTTCCAAAAATGGATGGTATCACAAAATCCAAATGATAAAAACATCCAACCATATTTAAATCCTCTTTAAAGCACTTGACTTTGGCAAGGAGACAAGAAAAAACAGAAAAAGAAAGGAACAGCAAAGACACCTTTTCTTTTATCACATGATTGATAATGATGATGATACATACTCAAATTCAAAACACGTCACAAACAGAAAATCAAACAACTATTTTCCCTAACATTCATTTTGATTTAAACTCAAGATTGTTGGATGATATCAATCAAAGGACAAACCCACAAACTGGATGATCCAATTATATAAATAAAAGTCAACAATCATCCCTAATTTTTTCTTCTTTTTTTTTTTTTTTTTTTTTTTTGGATTCTGAGAAAGATTATTATCATTGACTGTTCTTGGTGATTGTAGAAGGAGGAGGAGGATGATGAAGCTCACTTGGCCATCATGACCTTCACAAATTCATCGTAGTTAATCTGCCCATCCCCATCCACATCAGCTTCTCTGATCATCTCATCCACCTCCTCCTCCGTCAGTTTCTCCCCAAGATTTGTCATCACATGGCGGAGCTCAGCAGCGGAGATGAACCCGTTCTGATCCTTATCGAACACACGGAATGCCTCTTTCAACTCTTCCTCTGAGTCCGTATCCTTCATCTTCCTCGCCATGAGGTTTAGGAACTCTGGAAAGTCGATCGTTCCATTTCCATCAGCATCCACCTCATTGATCATGTCCTGAAGCTCCGCCTCCGTTGGATTCTGACCTAACGACCTCATAACAGTACCAAGCTCCTTGGTTGTGATACAACCTGTACGATCACAGCCAAAACACAAACTCAGTGAATTCAAATTCGTAATATCCTAATTTTACTCTCGGATTCAGAATGAATAATCGTCATCATCTCACAGGATAACAGAGATTCCACGCTTCATAAATAAAAATCAAATTCGCTAAATGATGCAGAGATCCAACATCAAGCGAAACGAATAGATATAGAAAACCGAAATCCAATGGAAAACAGAGATCTGGCAGAGTGAGGAGGAGATGAGAAGGAAAAGCAATGCAGAATCAAAAGAAAAGAGAATAGAAAAAGAACGAACCGTCGCCGTCCTTGTCAAACAAGCTGAAGGCCTCCTTGAACTCAGAGATCTGGTCATCGGTTAGCTGATCCGCCATTGGTGAGTACTGGAGAAGATAATCAAATGCAGTAGTCTCTTTAACCAAGAAAACGATTGTGAAGAAGAAGTATGAAGTATGAAATGTAGAGAGAGAAATTTAGAAAGAGAGAGAGACGGCGACCACCGGCCGGAGAAGAGGAAGAAGAAGAAGAAGAAGAGAGGGTTTTTTTTTAGTGGAAGTTTTAATTGTAAAAGGAGGGAGGAAGGAAGGAGAATTGGTATGATATCGATAAGAGCGCTCCACCTCTTGTTTAAATGCTTTGAATCTAGACTTTTCTTTCCTTAGTATTTTACTCTTTTACCCTTATTCCTTTTCCCTAATTACTATTTTCATTTTTACTTTTTTTTTCTCTCTTTTTTCAGTCATTCGGTTCCTCAATTTACCATAATGCCCCCTTAAATGGTAGATTAAATATCATTTTAGTTTCTATACTTTACCATTTATTCTATTTTAGTCTCTAAACTTTCCATAAAACTTAAATTTAGTCTATATTACTAGTTTATTGTAGATTTTTTCATTATTTTTATTTTTTTTATTATCATTTTCACTCTAAATTTTAAAAATATTTTTACATATTGTGTTTCTTTGCAAGAAACTTATTATGATTGTTTAATCAATTTTAATAAAAATTAACTTCGAGAGACTAAGTTTAAAATTTACTAAATTGAAAATACAAGAAATAAAATTGAACAAAATTTAAAGTACAATGACCAAAATGATATTTTAACCTGAGTAATTTGTTTATTTATTTATGTTTTTGCTATTTATTTCCTTGGACAGTTAACAAGTTGAACTTGGTAATTTTTAACGACAAAGTGCTAAAATAAATATTTGTTTAAAAAAATGAGACTTTTCTAAAACTATAGTGAAAATGTTGCATAGTCGAACAACTGTGTCAATTGATCTCTACTCTTTTTTTAAAAATAATAATAATAAAATAAAATTTAAACCCTATTTCTACAAATGGTGTTGTTGAAAGTAATGCATATTTTTTTAAAAAATAACTTAATTTTAACAAAATTTATGAGGAGCTTAATACTATAGCTATGTTTTTTTTTTTTTAGAATATTATGATAATCTAACAATATTTTTGAATTCCCACAAAGGAAAAAGATGATGGGAACTACTTAAAAAGGTAAGAAAATGATTTGTAGCTCTTGTACTTACCACTTTAATATTTCGAACTAATCATTAAAAACCTTATTATTGATCTACTTATCTATCGTTGGTGGGACGTTTTTTTTTTTTTTTTTATCTAACTTGAAGTTTAGAATCCTCCAATCTTATATTTGTCGTTCTTAGCGAGAATGGGAAAAAGATCAGTTTTATTGACAATCTAAGTGTTAAAGAATGGTCGTAATACATCTAAATGGATGATAGTTGTAATACGTCCAAATGGAGAATACTTTCCATTGGAACTAGTTCTTCAAAATGTACTGACACTTTCAATTTTTTAAATAAATGTAGAAAAATTAAAGGAATATAACAAAAAAAATTACGAAACAACCAAATTCAATAAATTTATTATTAAAATACTCGACTTTTTAGAAACTCGAACTTTTTACCTAATTCATTATGAAGAGTGAGTTTTTGTTTTAGTATAACAAATGATGATAAATGTTGAACATCCAACTCTAGAAAATAATAAATGGTAATTATGCTAATTTGGGTAATATAAATAATGTTTTTATTGGATAAAAGGTGTGAGAAAATTAAATAGTAATGAATTTGAAAGTTAATATTTAAATGGAAAGAAATTATATAAAATGTAGTAATTTTATTATTTACTAATGAATTTAATAAAAATGGGATAAATAATGAAAATTGGTAAAATATTTAAACACAATAGCAAAATAAATTGTGGGTAAATAATTTAAATAAAACCTAAATAAAAATAGGTGAGTGATATTTAAATTAGCAACTAATTACTATTACTATAAATTATGTTGTTAGTGGAAACAAATAAAGAGAAACCTAGAATTATATATTAAATAGTGACTTCATTGTTTGACTCAATATAATTTTACAAAAAAAAAAAAAAAAAAAGTCAAAAATGAAAAGTCAAGGGTATTTGAGGAATTTAAAAAGTTAAATGATTGTGAAATATCTCAAACAACCCACCAATACAACCTTCAACTTTCTAGAAGGAGTCTTTAAAGAAAAGAAAAGTCTTTTTTTTTTATTATTATTATTATACTTAATTGGGTTGATTTTAACCTTAATATTTTAGTTTCATTTAAATTCAATTTTAATCTTTAGAAAAAGGAAACTCCAAATCAACTTAATTAAAAGGAAAAAGAGAGAGAGAGAGAGAATCAAATGGTCATCCTTGCAAAATGGAGAAACTCGCATCCATGCGATGTTTGGCCACCAACACTCTGACAATCGAGTCGGTAATTGTTTAGAGAGAGCTAGTGATAGTATAGAAGTAGATTATGATGTATTTCAGCATACTCCAAATGTCATGAATAGTTTTGTAAAAGATATTCATTAATTAATTTCTCAAGCAATTAATCAAGTCGTTACTAACCGTTGTGAATGGTTTAATTTATTTTACTAGTTACCTAAGTATGAGGGCAAAAGCAACACTTAGGCATAATCTTTGTTTTCGTGGGCCAGCCTCCTCAAGCTTTATGGTCATTTTTATGGATCGACCTCCATAATTAGGCAACTTGATGGCCGACCCTATGGATTGATCTTCATGCTTATCTAAATAAACTTATGGCATCGATCCTATAGGTCGGTCTCATTATTTAGTCAAATAAACTTAAGATCAATCCATAATGATAAAAATGTATATCTTTGGAAAAAAAAAAAAAAAAAAAGAAATCAAGGGCATTTGAGGAATTTCGACTTTCAGAAAACAAAATTGGAATTTGCAACATTAATAGCCAACCCACTAGGGTTAAAATGGTAAAATAACAGATAAAGGTTCTGAAAAAGAGGAAAAAGAAAAAGAGCCCTCCATACAGAATCACGTACGATCCAAAGGGATCAAAATGGGTGAAACCATGTCTTTTACTATACAGCCACGTGGAATTTAAGAAACCAATAAGAGAATAACACGTAGAGCTTTTAAACCAATAAGAGAATATACAACTGTGGTAGCGATTGTACTGGATCTGGCCCTCCTCCCACTGTTTTAACGGTAAAAGAAGCGGAAGTGGAAACAAATAACCGGAGCGCAGTAAAATTCGGGGGGGGGGGGGGGGGGTAAAAGTTTTTTCGTTAAAAAAAAAGAAAAAAGAAAAGTCCACAAAAAAGAAAACGCGGATACGCGGTTTGGACGCTACGCGGTCATTTTGGTTCACTTTTGATTGCCACGTCATACGAACCGGTCGTCTTCTCTTTAATATCCTCTCTCTTTTTTTTTTCATATATATTTGAATATTCTTATTCTTTTTGGATATTATTACTTAAAAACAAAAATATCCTTACAGTCAAACTACGGATGACAATTAAGACTTTTATTTTTTTATTTTTTTATTATTATTTTTTTAAGTAATAGTCTCATATAATGGATGGAAATATTAAAGTTTCAATTTTATGAAAATATCAATGAACTTTTTAAGAAAATTTATAGAAATTAATGAAAATTGTTATAACTAGTTAATGAAATTTTGATTGTAACTAAATTAGACACAATTTTAATCCTCATTTCTATAACATAAGATAACATTTAGATGTATATTGTAAAAAATTTACTTAACTATTCGATGCAAGGAACACAAAGTTAAAAAAATGAAAAGTTACTCTAAAATAATATTAAATATTGAAAATTAATTACAAAATTAAAAAACATGAAATGTTTACAAATAAAATAATTGCAAATTGGTATAAAATTGAGTGAATACCAAAAATAAACGAAAAGAAAAAAGCATACATTAAACTAACATAATAAGAATAGAAAATCCATAACATAAAACATAACACAAAATAATAAAGCGGAAAGAAGAAAAATAACTGTACAAGTAGATAGAGAACTCACATTAATCGAGTTTAAGGTGAAATGATGTGAAAATTCAATGGAAAATATTTGAATGAAAATATATGGTTTCTTGGAAATGAAGATTTTGTATGGCAAAAGATAAAGAATTTCATTTGAATTCCATCGAGCCAACATAACTAATTGAAAAAAAAAATGAAAGAAAAAATAATAATAACAATAATCTAAATTTCGATGAAAATATCAAAATATCGATAGGCTCAAAATTTTGAGTTTTTGACCGAAACTTCAAATGCTACATGTGTAAACCATTGATGGGTTGTGCATGAGAATGACATGAAATAACTAGAGGGTAATACTGAAAAATCTTAACGTTGTGTTTGATAGTTCGATTGTGTAGAAATATATGGTTGACTTTAGACATTAGAAATGGTGGAGCTCGAGAGAAAAAACCTAGATAATAAACTTCTAGGCCTAGATAAATAATTCAAATGATCTTACGAAAAGTCTTTGAATCCACAACTTTGTTGTATAAAATCATCGTCACGACATTTTTAGCTAAATGAATTTCAAAACTATTGTTTACTGCTCTATTCAATTATGTTCAAAGCATTCAAATTCCTAAATAAAATTGAGATAATTTCCTCATAGCTAGTAGAATTAAATAACTAATTTCCACAAGATGATACCCAATCTCTTAATCGTTTTAACTATACTAACTCAACACATACACTTGCACGTGTTACGCTTGTCACGAGACAAGCCGATCAACTTGTGACACATGAGTTATTGTTGAAATGTAATTATATTTTTAAGTGGTTTATACACATATACCTAAACCATTAGGTATATTTGTAAACAAATTTTTACTATATACGCTGATACTTTGAATCTAATTGCTATAATTCCAACTATCTATTTATTTTAATGAATAATCTTATCATCATTCATATCACTGTGATTTTCATATCAATAAATATATCGGATATATCAGAGTTTCCCAACAACCTTAGCAACAAAAAGAGAGATGAAAAAAGTTTGAGATTGTTGTTTTATCGAGTCCTACAGATAAAGAGATATATTTATTGACAAGAAAAAGACGGTGATAGGATTGATCAAGAAAGAGAATTATTGGTTCAATTCTCTATCTTAATGACAGAAAAAGACATTGGTCAAATTCTATTGAATCTAACTAAACAACCGAGAGTAATTTACTTACAACACTTAGATATTCATAAAAAATATCTAATAAATCATGTTTAGCAAAAAGAGAGGTATCTCTGGCTCATTCAATATCATATGATCACTTATCCAAAAACCTTTGGACTAATGGTTTTCATTTCCCATCTCATGAAAAAACCCTTATACATGTTCAAAAGGAAAGTGTTGAAAAGAAGGCACATAAACTAAGATGCAAACAAAGAAATCAAACCTTGCCATATCAGACACAAATATAGAGCATCCGACACAAACAAATTATTGAATGAGGTCGTCGCATAATAAACAGTGATGTATTCAAAAAGTTGCACATCCTTGATAACACTAGACAGACATATATTTGAAGTACTTCAACGTTACAAATCACTTTAAAGTTTATCACAAAGCAGCACATGCCCAAATTACGCAACACAATTCTTCCTAAGAGGAAAAAGGAAACCCAAGAATAGTCCTTTTCTGCATGGCTGCCATGCTCAAGCTCATATTCAATGATTTAGCTGCCAAGCTCAAGCTCATTTTCAATGATTAAATCAGCGATATCACAACCCCACCCCATTTGATGATGGCTTGTTTTTTGCATTTTGACTAAGGGAAGGCAGAACAATTGACTAAGGGAATGGAGCACGATGAATAGAAGACCTTTCCCAGCTCACAATGCTTGACTACTCCTCCCATGGCAGCAACCTTAATCACATTACCAAACTTTTTGTTGTCATCTAGTTTCATCTTCATCGTCATCATCACTACTGCCCGCAAACATGGCAGCCATTTTCGTTGCCAATTTTGCAGCCATTTCTCTCCTTTGAAAATCAGGCATCAACCTCAAGCTGTCACGCATGTTTCCTATCTCAGACATCAATCGTTCTAAATCCTCGAGATCAAGATGTTTTCCCTCGCATGGATCCGTCACTTGATCAAGCTCTCCATCAATAACCACAGGGTTTTCTTCACCCTTGGACTGTTCACTGATATTTTGACATGCCCGATTTTGCTCAGCAATGTCATCATCCTTTCTATGAGCTCCAGTATCCATGGACGAACCTTCTCCATTCGATGAGCAACCTTGGTAATCAGTGTCATCCCAAGGCTCGGCTGAACCCCCAGATAGTATTTCGTAATCAATTTCAAAGTCAGATTCTTCTTCTGACAATTCTGATTGGATAAAAAAAAAGACACATACTTAGAATTTTAACATACGAAACAATGTATTGAGGATTAATGCCATAAATAAATAAATAGAACCTTCTTCTTTAGGTAATGATGGCTTGGTAATCTTATCTCCAGATTTTAGAATCATTCCAGGCCACATATGAGCAGAAAGAGCACCATAGAGCCTTTGAACTCCTTGTATATCACCATCAATTGATAAACCTGCAGATAATAGTATACTTACGTCATTAGAAAAAGATAAAAAAAACGAGACAGGAATGAATGTGACACTGAATTCATAAGATAGTTCAAATTATCACCCTGTTGGATTTCTACGGTGCATTTTTTTAGTACAAATGGAGTAGGAGAATTTGAACCACGGACCTTTTGGTCCTCAACACATGCAGATGCCCGTTGAGCTAAGCTCTTGATGGCTTCTACAGTGCATTTACCAGCACCAATTGCAATCTCCTACCACTAAATATGTAACATGAAAAGGATAAGTTTCTCAAACCCAAGCCCAGTATCAAGGAGGTTTCATTAAAATATGTTAAGTAATTACCCCTAGACAGTTGGATAGTTCTCTCTTTTGAACTATGCCAGTTTTCAAAACTGGAGCTATCGACCACTCGGTCATCTCTCTGAGAGGTTTGTTTCTATTTCTATATGTACGATCGTATAGAACTGGAAATACCTTACTAAGAATTAAGAAACCAGCAAGATTATACTTGCAGAATGTCAAATCAATTTTGGTCCAAACAAATAAAAACTAAGTTGAAATTCTTTGGGCTTCTACGTTCTCAAATTTCATAGTCATAACTCTGAAAGTAAATTAGAGAGGAAACTTTTCCTTCTTTTTTCTTTTCACCTCAAATGGAAAACTATTCTGTTGAGATGATTACCTTTTTTCTTAAAGAAAACCACACAGACGAACATACATACATACATACAGCATCCAAGCCAATGGTAGGACAAGGATCTTACATTTATCAAAATCTGCATTCGACGCACAAGCCTCAATGAACTCAATATTACGATCAATGCACCACTCCAAACACGACCTCCTAGTTTCCCAAGAGGAATCTTCGTCACCCAGTAAACTACTTCCTTCAGTTTCAGAAATTCCATATTCGGCTGTATCTGAATAATTTATGGAAGAGTCTTTAAGCCTCTGTTTTTGAAGAAGTTTTCTGTACTCTATATGAACTGGATGACCTGGAACAAGATCTACTTTATTTCCTATGCATAATAATACATCAAATTTTTGTAGATCAACTTGAGCGACCCAGTCCTGAAGTGTCACAAGAGATGAAAGCTGCAATGAAAAAATGGAAGTAGGCATAAGAGCATATGACAGCAACAAGAAATCGATCAATGCAATTGGAATTTAGAAACTAAACTCCCAGGAGACATGAGATTAGAGAAGAACAAAATGATATGATGCAAATAGAAAGGACTAACATCATTCATGTCAAAGACCATGACCAAGGCAGCCAATTGGTTGAACATAGGCAAAGCCTCGATCGAGAATTCCTCATGCAAATGAGCCACGGATACAGAGACATCAGCTGTGTAATATTGTGTATTGATAGTCCAACTGGTTGCCAAGGAAAAATAAATCCATTTTCAGCTCAAATTTACATCAAGCAACTTAGGGAATGCTAGTAATTTTAATTTTAACCAACTCCACATAGAAGGATACATTGACAGTTGAAAGAAGAAAAATGAAAAATGCTTTTATTCACCCATGGACTGAAACTTGAGAGGATGAATTCAAAGCGTCTTCAAAGTCCACAATGAGCAATCCTACAATTTCAGAAAAATATTGGGTAGCGAAAATGATTAGTTTCTCTAATGCGAACTACCAAGTATTATGCTTCTTTTTATAATCCATGAATGTCAAGTCATGTGCATCTAGACAAACCCCACTAACTTTACAAGATTAGCCACAAAGGAAAATTACATGATAAAGAGAGAGAAAACAGATAACTAGCAAATACAAGTTTTCCTTCTATGAAATTCTGGCCACTTTTCTCTATTACAATTTACAAGAAGATGAACAAAAAGAAACAAAATTGTTTCCAGGATTATGTACCAAAAAAACATGAGAATATTCTACGGTGTTGAGATGTCAATCCAATCATTATAATACTATAACAATCAGCTTAATAAATTGCAACAATTAAGAATTGAAATAGATTGAATTTAGATGGTAAGAGAGAGAATTACTAGATAGGAGGGAGCGCTTGCCAACATTTGAGGATCCAACGAAAAGGATGCTAGGTCGACTCTCCAAAGGAATTGGATTCAGAGGTAATTCTCCACCCATGACTATTCTTTATTTTAAACTCCAACCTCCGACTTATTTTCTAAAAAATATGCCAAATAAAGCACACGTGAACAAATGGGCAAAGACCTTTGAGGTTTAAGGAGGTGTAGTGTAGTTGAAGAATCTTAAAGCATAAGATATGAGTTGGAGTTGACTAAAAACCCTTTGCTATCATTTAGTTCAATTAATTTAGAAAAAAGTGTGTAATTATGTGAATGATGATGGCAAACAGCAACAACAACCAAAGAAGAGACGAGAGCATACAAACAGAGAAATTATACAGCTAATCCTCCCCCTCCCACCACCTGACTTATTTAGTTATGAAAGTAACTAACTAAAGCCAAAGTTCACCACATCCACCCATCACATTGTCTAAACTCTGAAGAAAAAGAAATTGAATGAGTAATAAGATCTCATCCAGTTTTTCACTGTGTACTTTCCATCAGAAACTTTTTGCGACAATTCATCCTGTTCCATTCAAAATCTCTATAGTACTGAGCAAACAATGCTTCATTCCTCAAGTCTAAATTCTTAAGAAATGAAATCCCTCAATTCATCAATCCACTTAGGCACAGTTCTCGTCTTAGCAAAACAAACCCATTGCCACCAGCTTAGTTGTGAAGTATAACCTCACCAAGTGACTATATTTGCCCTCTCCCTTTCCATGCCGAAAGAAATCTACAGAAATCCACACCTATCCCTTAGAAAAGAATAAACAACTACAAGAGTTCTTTCTCTTTGGAGAATCCTACCTAGTCTCGCAGCTACCTTGTTCAGAACTCTGTTTTGGCAATCCTATAAATCATACAGCAACCTCATCTTCAAAGAATACTCTGTTGTCAGAAAACAGAAAACCTGTAGGTTAAAAATCCTATGAACCGATCTAGAAACTTTCTGATACTCCTGCCTAAACCCCCTGATCAATCAACCTGCTTAAACTGACACCAGGCAACACAAATAAAAAGCAAAGGGTAGGATCTTCCACACTTTCTCAGACATGTAGTAGCTAAAATGTACCTTCTTGAACTCCCATTCGGTAAAATCAATAACTTAGCCAGAGTTGAAATTTCATGTAGACCCAAAACCCTTTTTCCCATAATTTGAGGAAATTATTAATTAGCAAGAATGCATGATAGCTTCTTGTTAATCAGTTTTAAACGATCAATTTTTAAACCCTTTACCACATCTCCAGGTAACGTGTCGCAACTGAACTGATCATTAACGAGATTTGGGCTTCAGAAATTACCACACATCAAACAAATCTTCACTTTGACAGTCAGAAAAACGAAAGACGGGATTAGAAAGCTGATAAAGGGGTAGAGGGAAGGGGAAGAGAGAGACGAACCTTTATTTTCAGACGCTGAAGACAAACGCCGGAGACCAACGACGAAGATCACCAGCCTTGAAGATGTTGAAGACGATCGACAAAGACGATGGGAGAGACCGACAACGAAGACGACGGCGTTAAGACGACCGAACGGCGTTGTCCACGTTTGAAAATGTAATTTAGGGTTTCATATTTTTAATTTATTATAAAATTAAAAAATGAAATTATGTTAAAGAACAAATATTCACGTACATATACAAATATAGCAAAATTTACCTAGCTATAGATTACTAGTAACATTTTAGTTATATTGTTGATAGAATATAACATTTTAGCATTAGAATAATCTATCGTCGTCTATGGCGGTCTATCACATATTTGTAACAGACTTGAAAAAAGTACTCTTTTTTTTTATAAATAATAAATAAATAAAATTTACGGTTAAAATATCATCTTGGTCTTATTTATTTCAAGCGGTGTACTCTCAAAAAAGATCTCAAATTTAGTCTATATTATTTGTCTATTGGTGATTTTTTTAAAAAAAAAAATTGTTATTTATTAGTATTTGTTACTCTAAATTTTGAAAATATATACATATATTATACTTTTTATATGATTTTAGGGTGATTATTTTTGTTTGTTAACTTTTTGTTTAACCGTATATATTGACACGTACTTTTCAAAAATTTTAACACAGAATTAAAGTGTTAATTTAAAACGTTCATATATATTTTACAGTTTTTACATTTAACATTGTATTTGGATCATGTCATCAAGAGGTTTAGAATTTTTTATGGCATCTTAGGTCCCATTTTGTTTAACACGTTTTTTTCATGAAATTTCAAACCGACATTTAATATTCATATTTCACACAATTTTATTTTTAAAAATTCAGGATATTATTATTCAAAAAATTTTAAAATTATTTGACATGAGTTTTTTAACGTCTTGTAAAAATGTGAGATTTTCATATATGGAGAATGAACAATGAAAATATAGCTTAACTAATTTACAAATTAATATAAATTATTTATTACTAGTAATTTTAATTAATTATTATTTAGATTTAATAAATTTCAACTAATATTTTATTATTTTATGTTATTTTAACTATTTAATATAAATTGTTGTTAATATTTAATATTCTAATTAATTTATATTAATTTAATTATTTTCATAAATTAATTTAATTATATTTAGTTAAAAAGTATTTTTTTGTATTTTTATTTTATTAACTAAGTAACTAATTAATTATTTTATGTTAAATTTAATTGATTTATAGTATTTAGTTGAATAATTAATCAATTTTATTTTTTAAAAAATTATTAAATTTAACACTAATATTTAACTTTCAGACATCAATTATCCTGCACATCCAAACACAAACATTAATTATCCCAAACATTTAAAATTCAGACATTCAGATCACCAAATATTTAATATCTATACCAATGAAAAAATATATGCTATCCAAACGACCTCTTAGTGTCAATTTGTAGGTAAGGGTTCATTGTGCATATATCATGAATGTTAATGTTGCTGTTGGAAATGCAATCAAAATCTCATGTTAGCTAAATAAATGATGATCATGGGTATACCCTTAAACTTCTAAAATTTAAAATTAAGCCCTCAAATTTATCCAAAATTTAAAATTGACTCTCAAATTTACATAATTATATAAGTCTGAAGACTTAATATACATCATTGTTGGATCCAATTTTTACAATTATTGTAAGTTTCAGAATCAAATTTAACACTTTTAGAAGTTTATGAGGTCCAATTGTTACTATTGAAAGTTTAAAAGTGAAATTGTAACTACAACCATACTTTAGGTACGATTTTTGCAATTTGCCCTAAATTTTATAATCAAACATATCACCTAAGTGCTAAATTGACCATTAATGTCCAATAATGACACATTAAATATAAAAAGTGAAAATTATATAAACACTTATGATAAAATTTTTAAAATATATCAATCTATGGTTTTGTTGGTAAATAAGACACCAATTACCATATTAAAAATCTATAATTTAATCTTCTACTTCGAAATATATATTGTTAAACTAAAAATAAAATGTTAAAACGTAGGGACCAAATAGAGATCGGTTCAATCAATATCATTGTTGTTATTCTTTGATTTAATACACTTTGACTCGTAGTTAAACTATAATGGTGGGTTCTCACTCATTGATGTGTAATGTTGAAGGACTACCAATCACATCATTTAACAAAATTGTTTACCAAATCATCTTAACAGCTTCCAAAGTTTAAATGTCTACTAGGAAAATTTAAAATTATCAAGTGGGAGTTCGATCTTAAAATTTTAGATATCAAATTAAACTAAATGATTAGAAGAAAACATAACCACTTAGAATAACGAAACAGATTATATTTGTCGAGAAGTGCAAAATCGTATGGATACGATCCTTATTGTGCATCTTGATCAATTGGATCGTTTCTTTCAACCAATTTAGAACTTTTGATTAAAGTTTGGGATGAAATATAGTAAAATAAATAAAAATATTTACAAATATAGCAAAATTTTAAGAATCTATCAATGATCAACACTGATAGGCATTGAGTGACATTGATAGACAAATTGATAGAAGTATATCAATGTCTATTAGTATCTATCATTGATAGATTTAGGGTTTAGGACTTTGATTTGTTCGAAGATTTTTTTTTTTTTTTGTAAAAATAAGACTTACTGATTTCGTAAATATCTTTCATTTTTTAAGGTCTTCGGAGAGAAGAACAAAGTTGTCCATAAATTTAGCTTGTTTGGCATCCTCTTCAGTGTCTTTTTGAGTTTGGAAAGATATCTTTCCAACTTCAATGTACCTACCAATTTTGAATGGTCGGAGGTATATGCAAGAAAAAAGCTACAAAAGTACTTTGAATTTATATTCAAATACAACGAATAAAGTTAAAACAAAGTTTCAAACCTCCATTAGAGAGTTACAATTAAATAGTCACAACTACAAACATCAATGAACAATTTTTTTTTATCACGAACTAAAGATAAAGAACTTTAGAAAATGAAACTGTTATCAAACAAAACTTTAACAAAAATAAATATAGTTTAATTATGAGACTAGAATAGAAGAAAATACATGGGCTGCATGTACAACCTATATGAAAACCATAAATGAACTAAGTTTCTAGAGTTAGAGAGATCACCATAATTCTTGAGAAGTAGTGGTAGTGTGGATATATATATCTAAATAAATTTTGTATGTAAAGAAGAAGAAAAAGGAAAGCAAATAGGTAGAGCTAGAAACGCAGTCTTCTCCTACATGCTTCAAATGGAGGGATAGAAGAAGAATGAAAGGAGGAAAAAGTAGAAGAAAAATTCATAATATCAGTGAGCATCTCATCAATCAAGTCTTTGTAAATGTGATGTTGTAAAGCCATACCTATCTTTGCCATCTCATGTTTGAGTCCCCATGATATTTCCTTTGAGATTTCTTCAAAGCTCTCACCCATGGCCTTACTTCTCCATGTTAATGGTTGATCTTCATCTTTTTCCTGCTGCTTCTTTTTCTTCTTCATATTGATCTCCATTATTATTCTTGATGATGCCTTGCCTTCTAAGTGATCAATGCTACTCATTTGTTGCAACTTCGTGATCCGCTCCTGTAATTTGGTAATTGGGTTTATGGAAGATATGGAGATTCTGTCCTCCTCAATTATTGCTGCTGGGTTCTTCTTCTTTGGCTCTTGTTTTATTTCTTCACCACCTGCAAAAGACCAAGTCATTCCAAACCCACCTTACATTAGTTTTTTACATTATTGGGTTTTGTTTTTTCTTTTACTTTAAATGACATCCAAACCTTTTTTAAGTACGTATCATAAAAAACTAAAGAATTATATCACGAGACGACAACAAAGTTATTCACGCTTAGGGGAGAGGAATGAAAGAGAACTTCTATCGCCCAAAACTCTTTTTGCAAGAGCCTGCTCCAAAGCGTTGTGAGATATATTGATGAGCGAGGGAAAAGGATCGAAATATCTCCAACATCTGCACCATATCACACTAATCTCCACAATACCAAAAAAAAAAAAAAAAAAAAACTACTTCAGAAATATTGACTCCATTCCCATTTATGAGTTTAATCGCCTCAACAATCAGATTTGTCCGAACTTAGGTTGTAAATTATTTTTCAGTGCCTCAGCAAGTCCAAGGAAAAAAGCTTGCACCTCAAGAACTTTGACATCTCTAGCTACAATTAGAAATGTGCCCATATATAGACTAGTATCCAGATGACCTCGAATCAACCATGCATCATTCTAGGTCCCAAAAAACTACTTAAATAGAGGTGTGTTCTCCGCCTCTTGTGAGTTAGAAAGTTCTAATTGAGCAAAGTGCCAAAGCATTCTAGGGAACAAATTTCTCCATATACCCTCTTCACTATTCTAGATTCTAGTCTTATTTTCCTTTTTTGGCTCCAACCATGGATAATGAAAATTAGAATCCAAACTTTTTATGTTCAAAAGTGACTAAAGTTTTTGTGTGCACTCTCCATCAGTGTATATGTTGACTATATTGACCACACAACAAATAGGCATGGAAAGAAGAGCAGAAAAGAACATGTTATAAATAATATATATCATCTATAAACGAGAGACCATGAAACCAATAAAGGGTAAATGTGTTTTGTTGAGAAAAATCATAATCTCATGTTAGTGAGAAGAAGAAAAGAATAATCTTAGTCCAAAAGCAACGACGATAGTTTTATTAATGTGAGAACTTTGAGACTATCAAAATAAAACAAGAGTACGGTTGGACCTTATGTCCAAAGGGACACTTTTGCTAATTGGAAATATAGCTTGGTAGATAAGATCTATTTTAACTTCTTCTCTCGAATAAGTTGAAAATCTGATCAATGAATTGAGGTTTAAATACCTACATCAGTCCTCTTTTTATTTTTTATTTCATTTTGGTCAATGTATTTTCAAATAAATTCATTTATTCTTCATATTTAGATACTTTCAATTTGGGTTTTTCTACTTATAAAATGTTCATTTGGTTCATGTACTGTAACGTCCAATTTAAAAAGATACACTTTAACGTTCAAGTTCATTTGATTCATGAACATGAAGGAACCAAAATCACATCCAAATGAAAGATATTCTAATGATAATAAAAATATATATGGTTAAAGATAGGCTGAATTGGTAACTATTACTAATACCAATAAAGTGCACCTTTTTTTTTTTGTTAATCATAGAAATTCTAATGTTTAGCTTAAAAGAATTTTTTATTGGGTGACTTCCTAAAAATTTTTCTAGAAGGTATGTGAATAAGAATAAAACATCCTAAAATAACATGTACTTGGATATGTGAATAAGAATAAAACATCCTAAAATAACATGTACTTGTAAAGCGTGGGTGGACCAAAATTAACCAAAGAGCTAGGTTGAAAGTAGTACACAGAGTAAAGTAGACTTAATTAAAATTAAAAAAAAAAATTAAAAAGTGACAAGATTGATGTCGAAACAAAATTATTTTCAGAACTTTTTCCAAATTAATGGTGGACAAAATGATCTGAATGGTTTAGAAATAATATGTAAGCTATAAGCACCAAAAGAGAGGGTTGAAGAGGGATTAAGAAACTTCATAAAATGCAGAAAGAAAAAGAAAAAGAACAAAAATAAAACAAAAAACAAAAAGCAGTTAAAATTGCCATGGTGATATAGATTAGTGATGGGTGGTGGGGATAGGAAAATTGGCTGACAGATAGTGGCCAGTGGGAGTAGGAAGAGAAGCTTGGAAACAATGGCTTTAGAAAAAGCCTGTAGTTGTGTTTGCTGAGTAAGAAAAAAATTAAAGCAATATATATCTACTGGTTTCTTACTTCTGAAAAGTGAAAGAAGGCCTGTGGTTGTGTGTGTGGGGGGGGGGGGGGGGGGGGGGGGGGGGGGGGGGGGGGGGGGGGGGGGGGGGGGGGGGGGGGGGGGGGGGG